>BGPR01015548.1:10229-36437 GCA_013235015.1 Araneus ventricosus
TACGTATTAACGCAAATTTGGCGGTTTTTGTACTTACGTATTAACGCAAATTTGGCGGTTTTCAAGTGCCACCAATTTGGCGGCTTTTGTACTTACGTATTAACGCCAATTTGGCGGTTTTTAAGTGCCGCCAACGCCACCGCAGCTTCAGATTTGGCGGTTTTTAAGTGCCGCCAATTTGGCGATTTTTGTAAACAAGATTGCTCTTTATTGGCGCATTACCGCCAATCTGTAGCCTCGGTAGCGTTAATACGTAAGTACCGTTTATGTTGGTCACACTACTCATATTTCCCTTCTTCGTTAGGTATTACAGTTACTGGTGGGAGAGTAATGTAGTGGCTGAATTATAGCTCACTCAGCATTTAACATCTGTTTGTGAATATCTTTTCTTTTTATTTTATAACATTTATTTATTATCGTTTTTACTTTTGTTCATCATATTAAATTTTTTTGTGGCAACAGTAGAAAAAATAATTCTTTTGAATTTTGTTTATTTTTCCGTTGTAGATAGACTTTTCTCGTAAAGAAAGGAATAAAACGTTTAAATGGAGTATTCGAATGTTTTATATTTGATACGTCAAACAAGTTAATGTTGCTTCTTTCATGTTTAAATAAGTAGAAGCCAACAAAGGACACAAGAGAAGCACATGGGCAAAACCTGAAACGTTTTAGACTTGTCAGCTTTTGGTAAATGTTTATTGTTTCGGGCTCGAAACTTGTCAATGCGTCATTTCTATGTGCTGTCGTGGTTAGAACGGGGGAGTGTTCGAATTAAAAATCGTTAGAAACAAAGAAACAAACAAGCAGTTTCTTTCCATTGCTTTAAATCATTATACATGTTATTCATTCGATCGTATATGCACCTTAACCCTCTTCCTGCGTATCCCGCAATTTCCTCGGGTTGGAAGAAAATTTATTTTTTGCTGTATCCTGCGATTTTCACAGGCTAATGTGTTTACTTAGTATCATACTAATAAAGATTTGCATATAAATAACAACTCGCTTGTCTCAACGGTATTTGAACACGTTTGCAAAAGTTGCATCTAAATAGTGGTTTTAAAAAATTACACAGTCAGAAGGTTAATAAAAAAGAGCCGTTAGGACTCTTTCACACTTGCTGGTTTCGATCGAGCAGTCAAAAAAATCTACCAGCTTTCAGTTGTGGAGTCTGATGCATCAAATCAACCCTGAAGCAAAAACTGCCGTCAACTGTGAAAGGACCCATTCGCTTTTTCAGTTTATTCAGTCCCCCTCAGGTCACGGCAAGAAACGGTATTTTGCCGGGCGATCGAATCTAGCAGGTGTGAAAGGGGCCTTATTTTTTCATCAGGATAGCTGAAACACATTTATATTTCTTTTTAAATAGGTATTTCAACTACATTTGTGAATGCTATAGAGTACCCATCCCCCTTCAAAGACCTTAGCACAAGAAAACCCCTGTGTTCTAGAATCCAATATCAAGTATAACTTCCCTCTCTCCCTATTTTTCATAACAGTGCATTCATCTTACAATGCCCAACTCCCGCCATAAGAAACCATGCTGGTCGAGAGAGTCTCTTCTGACCATGCATATTTGCCTCCTCACAAGACGCAAAAGGATAGAAGCTAAAAATAAAGAAATATTTATTGAAAAGTTAAGAAAATTTATTTAAATTTTTATGAAACTTTTATAACATCATTGTTATTTTCCTAACAGAATATTATATAATTCTCATGCTGTGCAGCTTTTCTTAAATTTTTAATTTAGTCATTCTGCTCAACTTCGAAATCCCAGAAATATCACCCAATGTCTCTAATACTTCCAGGGGTATTTGAATTCTTCAGATTGAACTCCCCGGATATTCAAGTCCTCCCTTTGATGTGGTTCAAAAATACCCACACTGGCCTGGCCTACCCAAGAAGGGTGTAAGGCCGGTAGAGGACCAGAAGGGAGAGAGCCGCCCCACCAGCATGTGGATGACGGGATTTATTGGGTACAATAAGATGACACAGGCATTGCCCGAACAGGGGCAGTAATTTTAAATACAAGAGAGCTGGGAGTGTAAACATGGTTCGACCCACCTCGGTGGGGAGAGAATAGCTTGATTTATTGCTCGGGCAAGCAAGGAACAGTAGAAATATATAAAAAATAGATAAGTGTTGAAAAAGAAACAAACAAATAAACACAGAAAAAGCAGTAAAAATCAGATATATAAATAAGTCAAAGATTGAAACCCCACAGTATAAAAACAAAACATACACAAACAACACTACACGTCAAACGACACACAAAACACAAATAAAAACTATGCCAAACATAGAATTAAAAATACGTAAATTAAAAAAATAATAATAGTAATTACTTCTGAGATAGAAAGGAAGAAATTCCGTTAGTCAACGGCAATCCACGTCGCGCGTATAAGGGAATACCAAATTATCAATTACAGAATGTTTTTTCGAGTAAGAACTGCACAAGTTAAAAATTATTTTATGTCCTATAAAGAAATTTATATAGGATGAAAACGGCCAATGGGAAGGGAAAAGAATAAAATTTTGTAGTCTAAAAATAAAAACAAGGTCGAAAAGTAGAATGCATAGCCCCCGCCCCCCCCCCCAAAAAAAAAACCCCTAAACAACCGTTAGGGCATTGACAACGTGGCAACAGGTTTCCAGAACTGCGGAGAGACTCGGGAATTGGAACAGACATCTATTGTCGGGGCTCATGGACCAATAGCTGTCCTAGGGCGTCGAGAGAATCCCACACCGAGAAACCGACTGGGTGTAATAAGTTAAAAAACGCATAAACAAGCGGAGAGCGGAAACCACTATAAACCTATACACTGTAAAAAATATCCGTTTTTTTTCCCGGACTTTTTCCGTATATTTGACGGTTTAAAGCTGTTTTGTTGACAAAACGGTTTTTCACCGTTTTCCGCTCCAGCCATAAACGGTTTAAAACCGTCAGTCCAAATTCTATTTTTCGTCATACGGCATTGCTTTCCGTACGATAACTTTCCCTTTTCTTAAATGTAATTTTATTGCATTCATTTCATGTTTTTAATAGGGTTCCATCTCCGCTATTGTTTACACATGTTGCAGTAACCTGTTGTCACTCATGAAAGCTAACCTTAAAACACATGTTCTGGCAATAGTTGATTTTTACACCACTAGGTGGCGCCACTAGAGCTTTAGTGACTTTAAAACTCAAATAGATTATTTTTACTTCATTTTATGAAGTCTCCAGTGGTCTAGTGGTTAGAGCGGCTGCGTCTTATTTCTATGAACGCGGTTTCGATCCCCGACTCGTAGTTAGAAGTTTTGTCACCATCTTGCATCGAAATCGTCCAAGTAAGTTCAATTAAGAATTATATTAATTAAACTAATTAATAATTAAGTCTTGATTAATTAATATTCCTAATCGATAATACACATCAGCACATTTCAACTCGAACAGAAGGAGAAAACAACTCAACTCAGTCGATGACGTCACTTACTTCGATGACTTAATTTTTTACGAGGAAAACTTAATTTCATACGGTAAAAAACCGTTGTGCCTACGGATTTACTTCGTAACTTTTACGGTTTTGCACAACCAACCCAGCTGCCAGATTAAAACCGTAAATTTTACGGGATTTTTTTTACAGTGTAGAACTGAGTCATCCAGTGTAAAATTAAATAAATAAAAAATAAAAAGTATTTCTTAAGAAGCTCAAATCATGTAAATAATAAAAAAATAAAAACGTTGGTGTGGTGCGGAAGTTATGAGAGGGCGGTGCCAGCTCAGGTGTCGTCCTCGACGTCTGACAAATTACGAGGTCCGTCCCAAAATAGCCCTCGTGTTGCTGCAAAACGGGGCGTTAATATAATTAAACTAACTAAACTAAACTAAACCCAGGGTATTCATTATCAAATGAGACGATTTTTTAAAAAAAGAAACAGGCTAGGACCGCAATTTTATTAGGCTAACTAATTTAACTTTTCCTTCGAAGGTATTTTCGCTGTTTCAGTAACATATTTGATATTATTGTTAAACGCTAAAATATTAAATCTGATTTCATTATTTTTAGTAGACGCCAAATTCGAGATCCTTCACTGTTAAGGCAAGCTTTCTGTCCTTCTCAAATCATAGATATTCTCCACCAAGCACATAATTCATGCTGCATGTCGTGCGCATGCCCACATACAACATTTCACAATATTCCGGCGTAATATTGTCCATTTTCTGTGCCCTAATACGGAACATACTGAATCTTTATATCTTGTATTTCAAAATATGAAAAATATTTCATTTTGTTAGTCCCTAAAACATCTTCTATACTTATGAAAGGCAATGTTGGTGTGTGTGTGCGTGTGTGCGATGCCCATACGAATCTATCGGACTTACAGCCTTGAAATTTGGCACATAGGTAGTCTTAATGGTGACTCAATGCACCTCGAAACCGGAATTATAAAATTTAATCTAGAAAATTTTTTATTTAATGTTTTGTGTTATTTTGGTTGATTTTTAGCACTAATTTCTCAGTAGAATGGTTTTGAATAATTGTACGAAAACAATAGATAAACCATCGGAAACAGCACACGATTTCCGTTTCAATGAAGTTAGTTTTGAATTTCTAAAGTAATTTACTAAATTTAAAAAAAATTTAAATAATAGTTACTTTTATGGTAATTTTTGATAAGGATTTTTTTCAAATTCTCGCATCTGACGTTCTAACAACTCTATAATTTTCATTTTTTTCAGCTTATAACTGGAACGTTTTTGTCGGATTCAAAACAAGAACGGTTAAAATATCTTATTCCGTTTTTTTAAAATTAACTTTTTCCTGATCAGTTCTAACAGTTTTTTTTTTTGCTAGCAAGATTTAACAGCTAGAGTTTCTCCGGAATTCATTGTTTCAATTTCATTGACTGGTGCGTGACTTTCCTCGCTGTAGGTGACGTCATACATTTTCATTTCCACCAGTGACGTCGTTACATCCGCGCCATCGTCATCTCAATAATATATACATTTGTGTTTTGATAAATGTCATTATCGCAAAGAACAAGTAATATAAAAAAAATTAAGTCAATTCCTACTTAGGTCAGCGATCTACACGCTTCGTCACTGACGGTATTTATTCCTAAATTTATATCCTGCTAAATATCTTATATAAGATAATTTTTTTCTCCCATATAAAACTAAAATTAATTAATTAAATTTAATTAATGAATTAATATTTGAAAAAACTGTATTAACGTCAAGTGTTATCCGCTACGTGTTTAAAAAATGTATTTGAACTTGAGTGGGTGAATAAAAAGTATTTTATTAACGATTAAAAATTTGAACAAGACATATAAATATATATAGGGAGAGTGTGAACTAATAGTAGGAATTGAAAAACTTCATAAAGTCTTTTTTAACATATCCAATAGAGAGAATAAAGAAAGTAATCAACATTACCCTCTGACAAAAATACATGAAAAAATGACGCCTTCGTGAACATACCAGAAAACAAAGAATATTAGGTCTAGAAGCTGGCAAACCTAGCTCCATCTATTGAGAAAAATTCGAACCAAACGACTCAAGGCGACATATGCTTTCTCCCATATAAAACTAAAATTAATTAATTAAATTTAATTAATGAATTAATATTTGAAAAAACTGTATTAACATCAAGTGTCATCCACTACAAGTTTTAAAAAATGTATTTGAACTTGAGTGGATGAATAAAAAGTATTTTATTAACGATTGAAAATTTGAACAAGATATATAAATAAATATATATAGGGAGAGTGTGAACTAGGAATTGAAAAATAAGCGGGGAAATCAATGATGTGTATCTTTTGTTTTGATTTTTCTTTCAAAACTTTTTCGAGTCATTGTGGGCATTTTTCTCCCTATTTTGTTGAAGTCCTGATTCCACGGGCAACGCCGTGCGCGCACTGCTAGTGATAAAAAAAATTTAGTTGCGATGAAACTAAGTCACATTTCAGTGCTGTTTCATTTCTCCACAACACTCCATAAACCGAGCCATTTTATTGTCATAATAAATACTTCTCCGTGAAAAATTCCTCTGCTGCGTTTGGACCAGCAATCCCAATACCACTCGTGGGACACACAGCATCCTCCGCTAAGGCTCAGAAGACCGCTCTGTCAACTGCCTCCTACAGAAACTAGAGGCGGAAACCGCAGTTTTGTGTCATCGAATTTCAATGCATCGCTTACAGATACAGTTACAAACTATTTTCCAGTCTGGAAGCGTGATATGGAATAGTATTTCACATCCCGCAAATCATTTTTCTTATAGTGTCATGTGTTGGGTGGAGAGAGCAAATTCCGTCGTTGAATATATTCTATCAAATCTTATTTCCAAATCGGATAGAATTTCCACTAGAAGATGACGCGCTTTTGGCTGATTTATTCTGTTGCTTATTCGAGGCAAAGATGGGGTTTTGACTTTATTTGCATCCAGAAGAAGGAAGTAATGCTTCGTAATTGAAATTGATAAATGTGAGGTTTGATGGGGATTTACTTCCGATCAGGTATCAGAAACAAAAAATGGTGCTATTGTATGAGTTATTATTCTTATTTTGACTTCGGACCAAAAGCTTTATTATAGGAATGTCACTTTTTAATACAGCAGAATTTTGGTTATCTGATCTGATTGAAACTGTAATTCGTTCTGATAATCGAAAACTCGGCAAATGGAGGAAATTTCAAATCATGACTTTTTTTCTTTTGTTAAAGTTTTCCAAAATTGTTTACTCGAAATTATAATTCGCAAGTACCAGGTATTAACATTTTAACAAATTCTTTTATTAGTTATCAAACTTATTACATGTAATTTTTGTAAAAGTTTTGATCAGAAAATTCGCGAATGTTACTGAATTTCGCTGTTTCTTTTGCATTTTCCTAATGACCCTAAAGAATATTCCCAAAAGAATGTTTTCCCCGCTTTGGGAAGGAATTCATTGCTGTACTTTATTAGTCTCTTATTTGGAAAGCAATATTTTAAGTTTCTATCCTTAAGTTGCCTAAAAGTACTGTTACTGAATTTCAGTAAACATATTCCTACTCTTTTCCCAAAAGAATGTACAACAATCCTTTTTCGGCTGAATTCGAAGGTTGCTTCAAATAGGAAAAAGAAGTTTTTATAAACTCTTTGTACATGATGGATGCAGTTTGCTGATTTTTTCACAACAAAAATAAGACTTATTAAAATTATGAGAAACATTTTAGAGCATCTGAAGATAAATAAAAAATGCATCATTATATTTCAAACAAAACGTGTTGAGGATCAGAAGCAACAATTAATTGGCAAGAATTCCAGAATAGAATTTGAATGAAGACATTTGAACCTTTAGTTTTTCGCCGAAAAATCTTCCAAATCCAAAATACAACCTGCTTCACACTTCATTTATTTTACCCTATAGAAGGATAGGTCTACCCATTATTTTTTTGCAATATTTTTCAGAATTTTATCTCAGACATTACGTTGATTACGGGTAAAAGAAAGTCTTTTTTTTATTCTAAACTGTCATGAACTTTTGCTCTGTTTATTTGGAATTCATCATCCGTTTTCGAAGAAAAATTATTTGCTGAGTTTCCTCATTCGCAGTAAAATTTTAAAACATAAGAAAAACTTTGTGCTTTGACAAGATAATGCGCCAAGAAATTCTCATGTCGCATATTAGGATGTTTTCATTAAAATGTTTTGGCATTCCCATCAGAATTAATCGCTCATTCTGTCACTGGTGATTGACAAAAAGATAGGAAAGCTTGGAAACCCAATGTTCACAGCAAAGTTTCAAAATTTTTTTGATTAATTCTTTTAAATATTTATAAATTGGTGTCACAAATATAAAATCAAATACTTATAGATAGTATTACGTCCCTCATATGCAGGACTGTAACCATATTTCACTACTCAGTAGGGATGGGAAAAACCTGCCGGTTTAAACCGAAAGCCGGTTTTTTGTTTCAGTTAACCGGCTTTTTTCGGTTGTTTCTTGCCCCGGTTTAAACCGGTTATTTTTTTAAATCCAAAAACCGGGTCGGAAGATAGGCTCGATTTTAGGTTCAACTAGACAAAAATTTACCAAGTTATAAAGCTTCGAATTTCATCATTTTAGGCCAATCACCGACAACCGCTTCCCGGAGGTGTCTATTGGTTGGCGGAGTACTGAAAGAGTCTTTATGAACAGATAAATATTGGCCAATGGATTGATTTCCTGCAAAAACAATACTAATAAAAATTTTGTCTGAAAACGTCGTCTGCTTTTTGTAGCCAAAAAATATTTATCTTGAGTCGGAAGTTCTGTGGCGTCCGAAAGATTAGTATCTACGTGGAATGACGTTGTTTCCGATGAGAGGTGTCGACTCACGGATCAACACATTGCTGAAAGAATCTTTATGAGTAGATTATATGATAAATATTGGCCAATGAATTGATTTCTGGTGAAAACAAAGTTAATAAAAATTTTTGTCTAAAATACTTACTTATTGCAATAATTATTACTCATTTATTATTATTACATATTGTATTAGTTACTTACTTATAATCATTACTTATTAGATTAATTAATTATTGTATGAATACTTACTTATTGTATATTATTATTAATAAAAAGTCTGTCCGCAAACGTAGCTTTAAATAAAAACCCAACCGAAAACCGGTTTTTTCAAAACGGTTATTTTGTGCGGTTTTTACCGTCAGGTTAAATCGGAGGTGTTAAAAACCGCTTTAACCGAAAATCGTTTTTTTTTTTTTTTTTTTGCAATAAACGCCATTCCTATTATTCAGTCCCGTAATACTATCTATCCCGTTTCTGTCCCGTTTTCTCCCTAAACTCAGTCAGCAGAGTTAATTTAAGTAATTTTGACAATGCAATGACTCCTCGCCCAATTTTATAATTATCTGAAGGAAGAAAATGATATAATAATGAAAGTATAATCAACTTTATTCTATGACTGGGCTGAAAAGGATTAGTCTTGATCTTCTTTAGAATTCTACGGATTCATGTTATTATATTGCTTGAAAACATTATTGATTTTTCATCGGAGTAAAATAAACCATTAACTACCAATTTTTTTCACATTTTATTTATTTAGCACTTAAGAGCTAGTTTTTTAAAGAATCAGGCAGGTTTGGCTAGTTGACATTTTTGATTTTGTTGAAATTTTCAGGATATGTTCTTCCCTTTTAATAAATATTTTTAAGTTTTAACGAACTTATGATGTACACTGTTTATTCCCATTTGCGAACTTTTGATTTTATGAGCTCCTTAAATTCTCTCTACACTTCTCTTAAAATGTCAGACCAGAACAGTATGCTAATACAGTATGCCATAAGTATGCCAGTTCAGTATGCCATAATCCTGTACAGTATGAAATAATCCAGTCCAGCCATCATTGCCAATCATTGATACTGGACGATTAAGAGCCACTTTTTAAAAAATCGGGCAAATCAGGCAGGCTTGGCTAGTTGACATTTTTGATTTTGTTGACATTTTCAGGATATGTTCTTCATGTAAAACTATTAGACTCGTGTTTTTTTATTTTTCCAAAAAAAATTCCTGTAGTTTTGGGGGTCTAAAATTGAAGATCGTCCATTATTTTAAGAAAAACATACCATTTTACATAAGGCAATATTTTTTGTGCCAAGAGTGAACCATGGTATTGGTAATTATTTTGTGTTCTTCTGCTTCTACACTGACTCTAAGGACATAAAGACTTATGGTTGACTTTTGGCACCAAGGCCAAAGGTAATTCTAAATTCGATGAAAAAAGGCTTTTTCCGAAACTTGGACCGTCAAAATGTTCTTTTGCCAATAGTGAACCACAAAGGTATATATTTCAGAGAATACATACTAATGAGAAATACCGAAAAAGAGCAAGACATGTGCGGTTGGCTTTTGGAGTACAGAAATATTTGACCTTGAAATTTCGAAAAACACAAAATTTCATGATTTTAGAGGTCATTCACTGCTTGTGCCAACAGTGACCAGACATGAAATTAGCTGGAAAAAAAGCCTTAAGTACAGCAGGAACAAAATCAATTCACAGATCTATGGTAACTTTTTCAAGTTTTATATAATGCGGCTCTATACTTTGTGCTGAACATGTGTTTTGTGGCACTTGTTAAAAAACATCGATTGCTTTTATTTCAATATTTATTACTATTTTATGTAAAAATATTACATTAAAACTTATTTAACTAACCGAATTGCTCTCTGAACATAATATACAATTAGAACAAATTGAAAATTGAGTATTGCAAATACTCATTGTATGACAATACCTCCTTTTAAACTCCTCCTTTATATTGTACAATATTATACTTTATATTATACCTCCTTTATATTATACAATGCTATCTGTGTAACAGAAAGAATGGGCTTGTCTAAAGTAAATTATTTAACAGCTAAAATATTTATGTTGAAACAAAGCATTATCAATTCTGTTTACTTGTTTGTTGATTATGCTGCTTCCCAAGAAAAGCGTTTAACTGCTTGGAATTTTAACTTTACCAATACCAGCAGCTTCTTGGTCAAAGTACTTTTTAGTTATACCTAAAAACTTAAGGCATCCACTGGCAGATCTCCCATTGCAGCAAATGGGCCTACAAACCTTGCAAATAATACTACAATTCTGAATGTGTTTAGAAGAGGCTGGGCACTTCCAAATAGAAAAATAACACGCTTCTCTTACAAACAGCAACTATATATTTATAACACCTTTATGAAAGGAAAAAAATCTGGTGTAAAATCCTCACCAGAAAATACAGTGAAGGAAATGAGACAACAGATAGATCCTACTGGAAAAAAATGATTTCAACCTGTTAAGTACATGACTTCTTCACAAATCAGAAGCCTCTTCAGCAGGATGTCAGCTCTGCATAAAGGTGGTACATAAAACCACCAAGCCGAGGTCTGGAACATGTTGATGTCATTAATGAAGATTTAAATGACATCACTGAATAAGTAAGAAAACTTTAAAGTTCATATCTATATTATTATTGTTTATAATATATTACTTTACCATTATAAATTCTGTATGGCAGTATACATTAATTTATAATTTTATATCAGATATGAGTTATATATACAATACTTTCCTTTTTTACAGGAACTAGAACAACAAGAAGTGCAGAACTTGCTTACAACCCCTGAGCCGATCCATGATGTGCAACTCTAGTTAGTTGGATGTAAACAAGAAAAGGATGACGAAGGGAAGAAGAGAAGTTTAAATATTTCTCCAACCAAACCTCCAAAAAGAATAAGAAGTATATATGATGAAAAAACTATAGTATCTCTACAGGCAATTATTTAGAAAACTATGAATCACACAAAATAACTCAACAATTAAGCCGAAGCGATTCCATTCAAGACATCAAAATAAATCTTCAAAACATACAAAGAGCAGTTCAGGAGCATTTGTATTTTGCTGTGTCCTATAAACAGGACTTGTTTTACATTGGTAAAATAAAAAAGATTGAAGGTGAAGACATACATATGAAGTTCCTAGAAAAAAGCACGGGTAATTTCCGCTGGCCAAAAAGAGATAAAAAAGAAAAGGTGATCATTAAATTCATTTTCTATGGATCTGTACAACTATATGGAAATAACCCATTTACTATGAATATTGATAAAATAATTATTGCTTATAAATGCTACAAGAAGAATCGTTTGGGAATATGGAAATAAGGACTTCTTGTCATTCGATGAGTATTTGCAGAATTTGTTCTAATTGCTTATTATATTCAGAGAGCAATTCAGTTAGTTAAATAAATTTTAATGTAATATTTTTACATAAAATAGTAATAAATATTGAAATAAAAGCAATCGATGTTTTTTAACAAGTGCCACAAAACACATGTTCAGCACAAAGTATAGAGCCGCATTATATAAAACTTGAAAAAGTTACCATAGATCTGTGAATTGATTTTGTTCCTGCTATACTTAAGGCTTCTTTTCCAGCTAATTTCATGTCTGGTCACTGTTGGCACAAGCAGTGAATGATCTCTAAAATCATGAAGTTTTGTGTTTTTCGCAATTTTAAGGTCAAATATTTCTGTACTCCAAAAGCCAACCACACATGTCTTGCTCTTTTTCGGTATTTCTCATTAGTATGTATTCTCTGAAATATATACCTTTGTGGTTCACTGTTGGCAAGAGAACATTTTGACGGTCAAAGTTTCAGTAAAAAGCCTTTTTTCATCGAATTTTGAATGACTTTTGGCCTTGGTGCCAAAAGTCAACCATAAGTCTTTATGTCCTAAGAGTCAGTGTGGAAGCAGAAGAACACAAAATAATTACCAATACCATGGTTCACTCTTGGCATAAAAGGTATTGCCTTATGTAAAATGGTATGTTTTTCTTAAAATAATGACGATCTTCAATTTGGGACCCCCAAAACTATAGGAAATTTTTTTTTTTGGAAAAATAAAAAAAAAACACGTGTCTAATAGTTTTACATGAAGAACATATCCTGAAAATGTCAACAAGATAAAAAAATGTCAACTAGCCAAGTCTGCCTGATTTGCCCGATTTTTAAAAAAACTGGCTCTTAAACGTCCAGTATCAATGATTGGCAATTATGGCTGGACTGGATTATGGCATACTGTACAGGATTATGGCATACTGAACTGGCATACTTATGGCATACTGGATTAGCATACTGTACTGGTCTGACATTTTAAACGAAGTGTAGAGAGAATTTAATGAGCTCATAAAATCAAAAGTTCGCAAATGGGAATAAACAGTATACATTATAAGTTCGTTAAAACTTAAAAAAAATTATTAAAAGGGAATAATTGATCGTTTAAAATTGCTGTTTGAAAGAATGTGATCTCTAAGATATCTGATTTCTGAGGAAAATTTGGTTTCAGAAGTTCCCGATTCTTGAAGCGAGATTTAAAGCCGATTCATGCAAATCCGAAAGTACCTGGATGTGCTTGGATTTATCATTCGATGTCAATAGCATATCACTACCAGACCAAGCTTTGCTTATTAAGCATTTTTGCGTTAATAGTTTATCAGTAACTGTGGCATTACGAGTTTCGCATGAACAGTTTATCAGCAACTGTTAAGTCACGAAACTTTCGCATGACAAAAGGGTTAAGACCAGAAAAGGATCCATTTCCTGCCCTGGAATACTGTAGTTTGTTCAAAACATGGAAAAAATAGGTAATTTGGAGGATAGTCTACGATATGACACTCCCCTTAACAGAGGCCGTGTCACTGCCATACAACATATTATGGAGGATATGGCATCTAAGTCATCTACATGGAACAGCACTATTCATGAAGTTGCTGAGATATTGGGGTTGCGTGGATCATAAATTCAACGTATCCTTCACAGGTTTATGTATATATTCCAGCGCAAGTTGCTGTTACTGTACCAGTTACTACCGTCGATATTGCTAAAAGGGATTCATTTGCCACTTGGGCTCTGGCAAAAATTGGCAACAATGGTTATTTAACGTCTTGTGGACTGATGAAGCCTACTTTACAGTGTATGGGGACGTCAACATACAGCATAAGAGCGACGTCGAATCCCCGCGAGTACATCATCCTCTGCATTCACCCAATGTAACAGCCTGATGTTTTTTCACAGTTTTGTATACGAAGTACACAAAGAGAAAGTATTGTAATCGTCAAAAAATTCGAACTCGAGATTTTGACGAATCTCCACGTTTTAGACCTCCCTGAGTCCGAAAAACACAATTTTGGAATTATGTCTGTCTGTGTGTCTGTGAGCACGATAACTCAAAAACTATTAAAGATTCAGGGATGAAATTTGGTATGTGATCTTTGCACATCATTTGTAGGTTTCTTTCAAATGTTGGACAAAATCCGTCCAAGGGAAGTCCGTCTGTCTGTATATCCGTGTTAATGTAAACGCGATGACTCACAAACTTAAATAGCTAGATGGATAAAATAAAGTACACATTTTTATTATCAGGAATGTAGGTTTGTAATAGCCGTCTGGACCAAATCCGTCACCCCGGTGACTGATTTGGTCCAGACGGCTGTCTGTCGGTCTGTATAATCGCATACTTTTGAACGCAATAACTTCTTTAAAAATTACTTTGATAAATGAAATTTGGTATGCGTCCTTCTTACCTTAATGGTAGATTTGTGTCCAATTTTTGTGTTAATTGGTTAGAGAAAAGACGTTCAAATTGCAAATTTCGATCTTACACCCTATTGGTGATCACACCGGCTTTTAATTCCACTTCCGCGTTGAACGACCTTCGGAAATCGTGGGGTGACGTTTCGCTTATTTTTTTCTCTACTGCGTTAAGGGTTCTTGTTCGTTTTACTGCCTATTAGCTTATTTTTTCTCTACATGTGTTAGGAGTATACGAGAAAGTTTAGGGGAGACTACTCCCGCTGGTTCAATCAAGGGTGTTTCCAAATGTATGGTTGGAAAACCTGCGCAATGACTGGTGAACGGTGTCTACTTTTCGTGAACGCATTCTGTCCTCTTTGTTCTTTTCTGATATGCTCTTTCTGTAGCAACTTTCACCCAGAATGGCGTAGATAAATAATTGTGTTTTTTGAATCCCAGGATAGATGTTAACTGTCTAAGATGTCATTCCAAGAAGATGACGCTGTACTATATTTGGAATTAATATTGCCACTGTTTTTCTTCTTAAGCTTTTACAAATGAAAACCGCCAAAGAGTGCATTAGTTTTCATAAATAATCAGATCCAAAATCACATTTCCCTGAACCGCTTGTATGAAATTTCAATTTTTCCTTTTGTGCTTTCGAAACATTAACCGGCGGAAGATATCTTTAGCTGCAGCAGGAAATTCGCACCTAATTGGACCTAAATTCCATTATTCAAAAATTTCTCCCTCATCCAAAAATGAATCTCATCTGTAGTATTTTATTGGTAGACAGCCACTTTCGCGTTTCGAGGCTCTAACGCAATTATAAGGATGAACATCTATGGGGAAAAGGTAAAATTTAAACGAGACTGCTTTGGCAAGTCGAATTGGAGGTAATTTTATAGAAGCACTGTCAGGAGTTTCGAATTTGCTTTCTTGAAGGACAAATTGCTTTTTAATATTTTGGTTGTTTCCAGAACCTTGCTTCCACTTTTTTGATTATGCAGAAGAACATCTGAAGAATGCTCTTAGAAAATTTCTCTGCTGCTAATTGTTTCTAACTGAGAAGAAGCTGGTGATGAAGAAGACGTCGCTGTGGCGAGTTCTTCGGCGTATTTTTAGCGACATTGTGGAAATTTTCTCCTTCCTTTACACTGTAAAAAATATCCGTTTTTTTCCCGGACTTTTTCCGTATATTTGACGGTTTAAAGCTGTTTTGTTGACAAAACGGTTTTTCACCGTTTTCCGCTCCAGCCATAAACGGTTTAAAACCGTCAGTTCAAATTCTATTTTTCGTCATACGGTATTGCTTTTCGTATGATAACTTTCCCATTTCTTAAATGTAATTTTATTGCATTCATTTCATGTTTTTAATAGGGTTCCATCTCCGCTATTATTTACACATGTTGCAGTAACCTGTTGTCACTCATGAAAGCTAACCTTAAAACACGTGTTCTGGCAATAGTTGATTTTTACACCACTAGGTGGCGCCACTAGAACTATAGTGACTTTAAAACTCAAATAGATTATTTTTACTTCATTTTATGATGTCTCCGGTGGTCTAGTGCTTAGAGCGACTGCCTTTTATTTCTATGAACGCGGTTTCGATCCCCGGCTCGGAGGAGTTAGAAGTTTTGTCACCATTTTGCATCGAAATCGTCCAAGTAAGTTCAATTAAGAATTATATTAATTAAACTAATTGAAATTAATAATTAAGACTTGATTAATTAATATTCCTAAGTGATAATACACATCAGCACATTTCAACTCGAACAGAAGGAGAAAAACAACTCAACTCAGTCGATGACGTCACTTACTTGGATGACTTAATTTTTATGGAGAAAACTTAATTTCATACGGTAAAAAACCGTTGTGACTACGGATTTACTTCGTAACTTTTACGGTTTTGCACAACCAACCCAGCTGCCAGTTTAAAACCGTAAATTTTACGGGATTTTTTTTACAGTGTAAGATTTCTGTGTGAAAAATATTTTATAGAATCATATTTATTCACTAACTATCGAAACTTTATTTCCATTTAAAATTAATAGAGTTACTTTGGACCATCATCATCACATGATAAACATCGATACAGGTGGGGATGCCAATAGAAATTCTTATGATTAGAGTAGAATGAAAAAGGACCATTTTTAGCATTTTCTTATATTCCCAATCATTATACTATACAACAATATTTGAAAATATCATTGATGAATTATATATATTATAGCGTACTCCCGTACCCTGGCAATTATGGAGTACGGTCAACTACAATTATCTAGAGTAAATATTTATTTGCATTCTATTTACAGAATCATAAGTTACATTTTCCCAGTATGGATTCAATAAATTTAGAGATTACGTTCAGGATATCTGAAGTCGGAGTGCCAGCTGGGCACACGTCTGGTCAGTCCGCCAGAATCCATCTCAGGTACTCTTACAGTTAGGAAAGAAGTCTAGATCAATCCAAGAATTCCCAAGCGTGTTTTCACAGTGCGTCATTAACCACATCCGGTCATTTGACCGCCAGAGGCCCTCTGAACATCTGGACTTCATCTGGGAATGCAATTAGCATATCTTTCCCCCCTGTTGGGATCTCTTGAACGACTGCTATAAAATGTATTAATAAATTTAAATAAGACGATGTTTGGTTAAAATATGGGTAAAAGTAAAGTTTCCGGTGAACAGCCGTTCCTCCCCACTTAGGATCGCCAACTTGTTGTCGCCAAGAGCAAGATGGCTTGACATTGTGACAACATTTGTTTTGGGTGCACAGTGAGCATTTTATTGTTGCCTTTTGCACACATTGACTGCGGAATCTCAAGTGGATTCCTGGAAATTTTTTTAAACAACAGAGAAAAACATCAACGGCTATGCTTTCAGCAAAGCGGGAAAATAGTAGCTTCGCTTTTTCATTGAATGTTAAGAATATAGGTTTTCTAAAAAAATTCCAGAAACAAGAATTTCCGTACAAAATGCCTGCTGCAATGTAAGAATGTTCCGGGCAAATTTTTTAAACTAAAAAAAAGAACAAAAGCATCAGCGGCTTCTCTTTCAGCAAAGCGGGAAAATACGAGCTTCGCTTTTCCATTAAATATTAAGAAACTAGTTTTTTTTAAAATTCCAAAAACTGGAATTTCAAGTCCAAATGAAGCTTTATTCAAATTCGAAGAATTCGACCAATGAAATCGTAGATAGCACATACCTGACCAATAAAATCGCAACGCTGAAGCGCGAAATAAGAATAGAACGATTCCTGAGCGAACAAGACACGAATAGGAACATTCCTAAGCAACCAAAACAAATGTTCTGACGTCGCCAACTCGTCTTCTGCTTGGCGGCAAGGAATTGGCGAGCTAAAGCGGAGAGAAAGGGTTGTGCACCATTAAACTTTACTTTAACCAAAATATGTTGCTTTCTAATGTATTAGGGATTATTTTTTTTCCTGAAATTTATTTATATTTAGTGAGAAAAGAAAATGCAGTAAAAATATTTATTTTACAATCAGAAAATCCCCAAACCATTCGTATCCTGATTACGAGCTGAGCTCAAATTCATTTTTTAGTAAGTTTTCTTATTTTTATATGAATGGGGCAACAAATGCATGTACTAAATGAAAGTTTAGATCTATTTATGCATGAATAATTGTTGTAAAGAATCGAATATTCCCCTTTCATTTTTCAGTATTGTATCAACTATTCCTTTGTGTTGAAGAATGCACGTTGTAAAAACAATCAAAATCATTCAAAGAAAGCCAAAAAAATTAATATAAACTCAGAGGGAATCGAATTAAACAAACAAGGAATCCATTCTAGTCCATTTCATCAAGGGCTAAGGACTGTATTCAATATGGATTCAAAATATTTGGGAAATATTTCTGTAAGAAGCTTGAATTACGCCAAATATAGCTTCTCTTAGCCCGAAATCTCCCAACAAAAGACAAAGGAGATCAGTACAATCTAAAAATTATTTTTAATTTAATTTATTTAAGTTTATTCTACTTCTTCTAGTTGATTGTTTTTAAGCTTGTAAAAAATATATTTTTGAAGCTACATGTGGAATAAAATCGTGAATTGAGTATTACAACCAAGTAACTACAAATTGCAACATAGGCACCATCTGGCGAACGGAAGAGCCAAAGAACTCAATAGACTTTCAGCTGTCGAGAAGGCGGACGCTGGGTGTGGTGACGTGAGATATTACATGGCGTAATGACATTATGTTACTTTTCCCTACTAATGTTTTGCTTGGATATTTTTCCCGTTATGTATAATTTTTTGTGATTGTGATTTGTGTCTGTGGTGTCTTCCATGATCTGACGTGTCTACTGTGTCCGATTAAAAGAGACACAAGCTACATGTGGAATAAAATCGTGGATTAAGTATTACAACCAAGTAACTACAAATTGTAACATATGCACCATCTGGCGAACGAAAGAGCCTAAGAACTCAAGAGACTTTCAGGTTTCCTTAAGTAATTGTAAAGATGTCATTCTTGATTAGGAATGACCTCTTTGTATGGTTGTATTTAATATTTATTCAATCCATGATCGAATTTTTATGTAGAAACTTCTTTTCTAACTTTCACAAATTCTATTATGCGCATTTTGTTAAACCCATAAACTTTAATGCGCCCACAACTTAAAATCAAATCATAACTATAAGCCCATAATATGTTCAAACTCAGCGAGAGAGTTATCTGCCATGTCCTCGGAGAAGGAGCTTAAATCCGTTTACGATGATCGAAATTTCATAATTCATGTTTTGCATGTATGCGTCCCTAATACACTTTGATGGAGAGTGTGTTTGCGAAAAACGCGATTTCTGTAAATCAATCATCCTGCTTTCGAAAAATGGCGGAAATAAAAATGTATTGTACCATTCAAAATTTTTATTAAAACTGTTTCGTCTGATCTATTCATAGGTGGATTAGAAGAATATTATTTTTCTAGATGACAGACGTAATCATACTATGGACGAGTTTTCTGGTTTGTTTACATGCCTGTAATACGTATTTCCAGTGTGATGCTAAGTCAATGGATCTTCAAAGCGGAAGTCCCACATACAAGCAGATGAAGTCAAGGTTCTTAATATGAGTAAACAAACCAGAAAACTCGTCCATTGTCCTTTCAGCGAGATAAACAGCTACGAGCTACCACAGACCCTTTCTACATGCGATAAACTTGTGATTTATCCATTCTGTAGCCATTATACTACTCTGTGTAAATATTGTTTTAAAGAGATTGGTAATTAAATTACATATTAATACGAAACACGTGTTTTATGATATTATTTCGACGTTTTCCCGAAAAATCAACTGCCGGACGAACTGCGCCTTTCTTATGTTTTATTTAGAGTAGCTTTTGATGGCGCCATCTGTTGACAGTATATAGAACTACATTTCACGTATGCGCAGTGAAACATTATTTACTACAAATGCTCGTATTTGGCGTGATATTCAAATGTTTGAATTCAAATTTTAATACAATGTTTCTTTTACGTATTGTCAAGTATTCTGTAAGTTTCGTACAATTCGAAAGAAAACTCTGCGTGTTACAATGAGTTTGAAATTTTCAATTTAATACCGATTTTTACTTATATTCTGATAAATATTTCTATTGTCTTTCTTTGGGTCCTAGTAATACTCCTCAAGCTCTTTAAAACGACTCCAGAATAAACCTCCTAGCTAAACGCGTTTCCACACTACACTTATTTATAAACTTACATAAAGATAATTCATAACAATCACGCGCATGCGCCTACACTGGTACGATGACGTCACAGGCAAAAAAACACTATGCGACAAACTCTTACAGAAGTGATCTATCCGTTGTGGAGTCAACCATACTTTTCGCATTATTAGTCTTGTAGTTATTAGCGATTCAAATCTGACGGTATTTTGTCACACAAGAAAGTTCGACCAACTATCACTGTAACGAGCCGAAAGAAGTTTTCACGTCAGAAAGAGTGACTGTAATCTGTGAAGAGGATGTGTACCCAACGTTGATCGATTCAATCTCTATATTTTACAATGGCCGGCTCCAAAGTCTATTGGGACGACAGGTGAAAAAATCACCTTTACATAGACATCTTGCCACAGTAAATGGCGACATTTGATTATTTGTTGCCTCATGCATCTGCCAAGGCACTCTTAAAGTATCCGACTGATTTAAAATCGTCGTTTTCGATGAAATTATCAAAATATTTTATGACTTAATTTTGTAGCCTGTTTAATCAGCGTCCTAAAACTGTCTCACTTTTTGCTCTACGTGAATTACAAATGGAGTTAGAGCTGTTTTATTACCGAACTGCAAGCGTTATTTTAAGTTGCCTGAAAACCTTAAATGTGTTTTCTAAGAATAATAGTTACAATTCATAAAATTTAGCAAAGTTAATTAATTAAATTTAAATAAATTAAAATAAAAACATATTTTGCATTAAATAGAAAGCCGCATATGCAGCAGAATCTTATAAAATACAAAAACAAATAATAGAAATTTAAATTAAAAGGAAAATAAATTAAAAGAAACAAAACGTAAACAATAATAATAATGAAAAATAATAAAAACAATAAACGTTTTTGCGCGCAAACGCAGCAGCAAAAAGTAATTGCTTCAACAGAAATTTTTTTAAAAAATAATACAACAAAAACTATAAAATAAAAAAACCATAGATTCTCTAATACTTAGAACACTTTAATTAGAAATTATTCAAAATGGAAAGGAACTAAAATGGCGCAGAAGGTGAAAAAAAATTGTTTTTATCTCTTTTTTTCTGACTATAGATTTGGTAATTTTTTGGATTTATGTTCTTTATTTCGTGGCCGGACAAATTTCAGACCACAGGAAGGAATAAATTTTGACTTTTTGTCATTCCTTTCCACAGAAAATTTTGTTCTTTTTGAACTAAAAATGGCGTGTGGTTTCTGATGAGCGCGCCATTTTAGTTCCTTTCCATTTTGAATAATTTCTAATTAAAGTGTTCTAAGTATTAGAGAATCTTTGGTTTTTTCTTTTATAGTTTTTGTTGTATTATTTTTTTAAAAAAATTTCTCTTGAAGCAATTACTTTTTGCTGCTGCGTTTGCGCGCAAAAACGTTTATTGTTTTCATTATTTTTCATTATTATTATTGTTTACTTTTTGTTTCTTTTAATTTATTTTCTTTTTAATCGAAATTTCTATTATTTTCTGAGAAATAATATTTTTGAGGAAAACTGTCGACCGCAACAATGATTTCTCAAAACGTTATTCAAGTATTGATATGAAATTTTCTGAGATTGTTTTCTGTATTATTCTTGATGTTGTCCTCTAAAATCCAAGGTCAGTTTTAAAATCAAGTAATATTTTTAAGTGTTTAAATATAAACGAAAAGCATTTTTTATGAAAAATTACCAGTTTAATAATTATATCTCAAAACTATTTTGAAGTAAAAGAAAGATTTTAGAGCATAACACAGATAGCTGCAATAAAAATGTACTCCTACAAGAATTTATGTATATTTAGGATATGATTTTTGTCCATGGCTGTTAGCGTAAGGCAATTATTTTAGTCATTTTTTTTGAAATTTCTCTTTTTTATTTAAAAAATGTTATTTTGAAAGCTTAATTTTACAATATTTTCATAGTTTTAAAACATATGCAGTTGAAAAATAACATTAAAAATATATATAAAAGTTATTTTTCAAAAAAATGTCTCCGAACACAATCGGATACCTTAATGCTAAAAGCGATAATGTTTTGTTCGCAAATGATTCATAAATTTTTTTCTGGGTATCTTCTTTGCTTTTAAATGGTATCTTAAAGTTTACATTAAGCACTGTCAGAATAAGGTTCAGTGACTTATTTTTTTCTGCGTCTGTATACGGTTTCTGAAAATTAAGTAAAAAAAAGTGTAAAAAGCGTAGAATAATCTAAGGATATACACTGTAAAAAATATCCGTTTTTTTCCCGGACTTTTTCCGTATATTTGACGGTTTAAAGCTGTTTTGTTGACAAAACGGTTTTTCACCGTTTTCCACTCCAGCCATAAACGGTTTAAAACCGTCAGTTCAAATTATATTTTTCGTCATACGGTATTGCTTTCCGTATGATAACTTTCCCTTTTCTTAAATGTAATTTTATTGCATTCATTTCATGTTTTTAATAGGGTTCCATCTCCGCTATTGTTTACACATGTTGCAGTAACCTGTTGTCACTCATGAAAGCTAACCTTAAAACACGTGTTCTGGCAATAGTTGATTTTTACACCACTAGAGCTATAGTGACTTTAAAACTCAAAGAGATTATTTTTACTTCATTTTATGAAGTCTCCGGCGGTCTAGCGGTTTGAGCGACTGCATTTTATTTCTATGAACGCGGTTTCGATACCCGGCTCGGAGGAGTTAGAAGTTTTGTCACCATCTTGCATCAAAATCGTCCAAGTAAGTTCAATTAAGAATTATATTAAACTAATTGAAATTAATAATTAAGCCTTGATTAATTAATATTCCTGATTGATAATACGCATCAGCACATTTCAACTCGGACAGAAGGAGAAAAACAACTCAACTGAATCGATGACGTCACTTACTTCGATGACTTAATTTTTACGGAGAAAACTTAATTTCATACGGTAAAAAACCGTTGTGACTACGGATTTACTTCGTAACTTTTACGGGAAAAACTTGTTCCTGTATGGTAAAAAACCGTTGTGCCTACGGATTTACTTCGTAAGTTTTACGGTTTTGCACAACCAACCCAGCTGCCGGTTTAAAACCGTAAATTTTACGGGATTTTTTTTACAGTGTAATTTTGTGTAGTGGATGAAGAATGATTTTATAGTACTTCCGATTTAAGAAGAAAACAGTATATTATATGCCGTTGGCAGAAACTTTATAATATATACCGTCATACATTTAGATGCTTATTCATAAAACATGAACTATTTTAAAATAAATGGCAAAGAAGATACTATTTAGCTTTAGAAACCATTTGAATTCATACGCGACGGCCTATAATATTACAAATATTGCACGCAAAAGACTGATTTGATTTTTTAAAAATCTTGGTATTTCTTGGCTTTGAAATCCATCCCTCTAGTCTATACTTATAAAAGGCAATGTTTGTGTGTGTGTGTGTGTGATGTCCAGATGAATCTATCACACTTACAGCCTTGAAATTTGGCACACAGGTAGTCTTAATGGTGACTCAATGCACCCCGCAGGCGGAATTTTAAAATTTATTCTAGAAAATTTTTTATTTAATGTTTTGTGTTGTTTTGGTTGATTTTTCGCACTAATTTCTCAATAGAATGGTTTTGAATAATTGTACGAAAAAAAAATAGACACACTATCGAAAAGAGCACACGATTTCCGTTTTAATGAAGTTAATTTTGAATTTCTAACGTAATTCACTGAATTTGGAGAATTTTTAAAATAATATTCAGTTTTGTCATCGAAATTTTATTTTCGTTTTTAAATTTGCTGCATCCGACGTTCTAATAACACTATTATTTTCAATTTTTTTCAGCTTATAACTGGAACGGTTCTGTCAGCTTTAAAACAAGAACGGTTAAAATATCTTTTCCCGTTTTTTTGATTAATTTTTTCCTGGTAAGTTGAAAGATATTTTTGCTCTAGCGAGCTTCCTCCTGCGACACTTCTCCGGGAAGCTGCTGGCAATTTGATTGACTGACGGGGCAAGGTGACGTCATAACCTTCAATTGAATGTCTTCGATTATTATTTTAGGATTCGATTTTATATTTTGCTTGCTGTATAATAATCATTTTCACGTTGCAATTTTTTAATATTTTTTCGGATTAATGTACTCTTATCTGTACTGTAAAGCGAAAAAAAAATAAGCAAGAAAATCAATAATGTGTATCTTTTGTTTTGTTTTCATAATTTTTCATGCCATTGTGGGCGTTTTTTTTCATTTTGTTGAAGTCCTGATTCCACGGGCAACGCCGTGAGCGTACTGCTAGCTACTGATAAAAAAGTTTAAATTTTATTTAATGGTTTAGTGTTCGTTATAATATTATACTTTAACCCCCCTTTCGCGCTCATTTGTTTTGCAGTGAAACCACACATTGAGCATTTTTTTTCTGCGCATGGGCGAAACGTATCGTAATTTTTCTTTCATAACTTAAGAACCAGATATATAGGCCAACTTATATAAAAATTCCAGTTCAATAGTGTTAGTATTCACAAAGATATCGGCATTACAAGAGCTAAATTGCTTTTGATCTCCAAGAGAAACAAAATGATGAGGGTTCTTGCACAGGTTGATATTTTTTAAAATTGAATCGTCGAAAGTAATACTGAATTTTATGAAGGTTTGAATATCTGAATACTCATGTATGTTTATGAACTAAATACATAATCTAAATTGCATTTCGATGATAACTTTTTCGGAGGAAAAATAGCCCGTTACCGTTCATTGGTTTCACTGTGAAACCACAAATTTCTTGAATATGAAAAATGCTAATTTTTTTCCTTTTCATATTTATGATCAGCTACATGTCTGATACTCATTTTTGAAATAAATTTAGTAATTTTCAAAACGAAACATTTAGAGAACTTGAAATGGTTTAAGGATAGACTTTTCTAATTTCTGATGGCTTTAAACCTTTTTTGCATCTCTTTCTGTAGTACAAACGGATGGTAATATTTCGCTTTCTCTTGGAACGGGTGGTAACCGAGACAAAGGAAACAAGTTTAAAAAGCGACCCTTTTCGACTTTTGATCTAAATCAGGCAAAAGGAGAACGTTTTCAAAAGTAATTTCATTAAAGTTGATTATTCACCGAATGCTTGGGATATACATTTCGTCCTAAGTAAAGAATCTTCAGTAGTTACTAAACGCTAATGACTACAGTTTACACATCACTCTGCGTTTGAAATAAGGTCGGCGAAGGATTCATGAAAAATTTTAATTTTCTTATTTCATGCAGGAAAAAAGAGATTTTAAGACTCCAACTTTCAAAATCGTCTCTTAACATATTCCACAGCATAATAATTATTATTGTGCGGGACTTTGGAAAGGAAGAGTTGATGCTAAATAAAGTCCAGACTTTTTCCGTATCAAGGTTCAAATTTAAATAAATTCCACGCGTTGGATGGAAACTCATTGTTCGTTTGTTGTTTTACTAGAGTAGAAAGAGGAGACTTCTCTCAATATTAATAATGTGAGCATTCCCTCGGCTGTTTGCTGATTCATTTCTAAGGAACGCATTTAAATATCCGACGCACTGCAGGAAAAAGGGAAAACAATCAAATTCGAATCCAAAAGCGCCGAGGAAACAGAAGATGCCCGAGTTGGAAAGACGATAACAGTTTTCGACCTCATTTACATGGTAGAGAATTGAATTTTGATCACGATGCAGAACGTTTCGTTTCTTTACAGCATATGTCCGGAGAAAAAGGTTAAACAGAACGAAAAGAATGCATCCGAGACGTTGAAGGGCATGATGAAAACAAAGTAAGGTCAAAACACGCAGAGAAGTAACAGTTCACTCCTCTTCTGCTGTATTTTTGTTGCGATTTTTAAATTAAGAAAGTGCGCTTTCTCCAAAGAATGAACTTATTTTTGTTAAGTTTGTTGAGTGTTTGCATTTCTTTAAATGGATTGTACCTACAGTTCAGGGATTTGTAATCTTCCTAGGATAGTAGCTACCAGAGTTGACAAAGAGTTTATCGCGCTGGCTTGCACAGAAAACAACACATTTTACTTTTCAATGTCTTCTTGGAAATACTGAAGTAGACATTTTCTGAAATAGGATCATTGGAAATAAAAAGATTTCGAATAATAGTGGTTTTGTTGATGTAGTGTGTCTTCTGTAGGCTTCCATGGCAATGAATAATTTGACTTAATATTGTAAAATTTAAAATATATTTAGTGAAATAATTTATAGCTGTGTCTTCCTGAGGGCAGAGTACCACCTTTAGGGCTCTGAATTGTGGGTTCTAATTAGGGTTGCATCGGAGTTGTATATGGCTTTGTGTCGCAGGATTTTCGGGTTTCAGAATCGTAGATTCCGGACATGATTCCATCAAAGACAATATGTGTATGTAATTTGGTGTTGTACTATTTTCGGGTTTCTGGATTTTGGATTTTCGACATGATTCCACCAAACACCCTCTGTGTATGTGATTTG
>BGPR01015549.1:0-25806 GCA_013235015.1 Araneus ventricosus
ATAAAAGCGACCGCTCAATTGAGTTCCTCTGATTTAAATATGTTGTGAAGTCGAATCGGAAGCTTTGGAAGAACACAAAAAATTGCAGACAGACAGTAGGCTCAACACTTCTATCTATCTATGTCCTAAAATGGGGTCAGTAAGAAAGAGTTTTAACCTGAAATGTTAAAATTGGAAAAAAAATTTAAAGTTCAAAATGTTATAGTCACGAGTCCTTGTTTCCGTTTAAAATAATAATGCGTTTTAAGCCCTTCACGATTAATTTACCCGCAAAAAACTTGAATAATTGCAGCGCATTTAATTGTAAAGTGAGGTGAACAAGAACAGTATTGAAAACATTATTATTGTTTCTAGAACCTTTGTTATTGCATAACTAGCCGCCTTCGTCGACCAGCTTGTTCGCGGGATTATGATTTCAATTGAATATTGCATAATTTTATATTCATGATTCTCTTAAAAACGTAATTTTAAACTTCAGATTCTGATAGATATTTAACCTATGTTCTATTAGTGACCTTGGACCTCTTCTGTTCATTGTATACATAAATGTTCCTAATAGAGTCAAATAACTGACCATGTCATATAACTTCTAATTCCATGTTGTCCGCGCTATCTTCACTTTCTTATTCCTCTTGTAAAATATGTATTTGATTTCAACATTAAAATGATTCGGCACATTTTATGGCCAACGGCATGTTAGCTGGATTAAAACAAGCTGAGAAAAGAATGAAAATACAGCAAACATAACCATTCAGGTTAATGGAAATATTTCTTAATGTAAGCAAAGCTTGAAAGTTAAAAACTTTCTAAAAAAATCTTGAAGTATTGCTCTTTCTAAGACTATTCATTAATCTTCATTTGGTATATGCATCAAGGGTACATATGACTGCTAAACCACGAAAATTTTCGATTTTACGAAAAATATGTATATTATTCCCCAGTCTTTTCTGAACAATTTATAACAATCCGCGTTAAAAAATTCCCATAATTATGAAAGTTATGATGGAAAATGTATCAGCTGTTCAATGTAAACATTGAAAATGGCCATATCTTTAAAGCGCTATATCTCAAAATGTGTTTTTTTGACATTGCGCGCACAATATCTCAAGAACTATTGAATATTTTTGCATAAAAGTGTTACTGAATATGTATTGCGCTTTGTTCTACAAATAAGAACCACAATTTTTGTACATATTTTCTCCAAAAAATTTTTGAGGGGGTAAGAAGAGTTGAAATTTTATCTATTTTTAAAATTTTATTTTAAATTGGTATATAAAATAGAAATTAAATTTAAATGTTCATAAATTGTGGTTCAGTTTCTGAAACAGACTGTTTGGAAAACTTAGATACCCAAAATATTATGTTTAAACCAATATTTTATCCGTAATCATGTTCGCAAGGTGACTATCTCATTTTCTTTCTCCAAAAAGTATACCCATATTTATTACTATCTCAAATAAAAACATACTATATAAAGGTTTGAAAATGTGTGCATTATAAGAAAAAGAACAGATATTTTTCTAGAAAAAAAGTGAGTTTGTGAATTGCATCGTTTCAGAGATATAATGTATCGAATTTGACAGTTTTAACCCCATTTTTTCGAGGTTTGTCCCTGTGACGTATGCCCTCCTCCGACAGCTGACATTGGTTTAAGACTGGGTGTGTGCGTTCCCAGGCGCTGGTCACTTTGAGATTCATCTGAACAATGGACACCTGCCCTTACCTTTCATGTTGACGGGTTCTTCAAGCACCTGGAATCTTCGCCCCTCTATTGACAGGCTGTTGCCTTTCATTACTGAACTTTGGTGCGCGGTGCAGAACTTGCATCTACCTATCGCACGGAGTTAGGCAACAATCCTGAACAGGTGGCTTTTGTGCAAACAAGTGTGTTCCCGTGAGAACGCAAAGGGGTTTTTCTTCTCTGTTGCGATATAAGGTCGAGACTGAACAACTAAAGAAGAGATGACATCCCGACAGCCAAACTAGTGGTCGTTTTCCACGGAGGTCCGATTTGGACAATTTAGCGAAACTCGCAGATTCTTTTACCAGTGAATGGACACCCCGCCTTGGTCTTTACTTTATTATGTTATTATTAACCTAGAATTTTTATATTTGTTTATAACTTTCTATATTTACTCCAGAAGTATTATCAATAAATTATGTTAAATTTAACTTAGCTGTAAATGTTCTTTTAAGCATAACTTCAAGACGTTACAGTCCCCTCAACTAAAAGATATAATTTCCATTTTCATCAAGCCATATCAGTCAGTTTTACGGGTGACGAGGCCTGCAGCCCCAGTGAACCATCAATTACGGGGTTATAATGCGCTAATTTGGCCAAAACTGCATGTTGTGCGCATAATGGGGCGCAGATGCTTTGAGCGGGATCAGCTTCAGTGCAACTGTATAAAAATTAAATATCAGACTTTTTCATTTATTATTATTGTTAACTGATATGCCAGCCGTTGCTTGGGATGAAAATATTTTCATGTCCATTTTTCAAAAATATTTCTAATATTTTTAATGTGAAAAATATTTTTATTGAAAATATTCAAATACACAAATTCCTCTTATCATCTACATCTTTTTTGAAATTAAAACGCAAATATCAGTTGCACCGAATAGTTTTTAAATCTCGCAGCTTTTCGAAAAATTAGACTAGACCAAACGATTTTTAAAAACTGCAAAAGCAAATTTTAGTTTTATATAGAATGTTATGCCACAAAAGTTATATATAGAATGATAAAAAAGCCCTTGATTGACATTGCGACAGAGCCGTACCGAGATGATCCTGCTACCTTGGCTTGGAACTGGCAAAGCTGCGGCCCCTCCCCCGTACCTGACACATTTTCATTAATTTTCCATCCTTCTATAAAACCCTTACCCAGAAAAAACTACATTTCTGCAAATATTTTTATACACAAATTTAGCATATTTTATGATTTATTATATAGGTTTAATAAAAATTACGTTTTCTTAAAAAATACTTTAATGATTTAAATTCATGAAAAATACTGTACACAACAAAATAAATATATCATCAAATAAATTACAAATTGCACATATTTTCTAAAAGACAGAAAATAAAACAAAATCTATATCTTATTGCTTATAGCAGCTACTGAACATTGGCTTTTTTGTGATGCATAATAAAGAAGAAAACTTATTTGCTTCGCACTATGTACAGTGTACAGTACATAAATTACTAATTAGAAATAAAAGAAATTAGAGCTGAAATTAAGAGTTGAGTATATATGAACTGAATTCAAATTTTATTAATATCAAATTATTTTTTCTAGATCAGAGGTTCCCAACCTGTGGTACGAGTACCCCCAGGGGTACGCGGGGGACAAGTTAGGGGTACACAAAAGGGATTTTGTTAATGGCGGAAAACACAAAATAAGAGAATATACGATTTCGTTTCATCAGGTTCGTTTGAAAAATGAAAATCTTACGAGTTCGAAAGCCTATTTACGGAATAAGAAAAAGAAGAAAGTAGATTAATATCTAGTAATTGAGAAATTGTTAGTTTTCTTCATAACCGGCCTCCACGACTTCATCGGGCATTGTGGTCCCCTCATAATAGCCCCCATTACGATAACGGCTCATGCGACGACCCCCTATTTTACCGGGGTTCGACCCGTCATCCGAGATGGACCCTAAGAGGCACACCACCATTACTGTATCCACCAAGGGAGCGAGAACCTGCTTATTTATTCGGCAGCTTCTCATCCGTGAACTTCGCCATGCTAGGATCATGTGATTAAATATGCGATGATATAAAAATAAGGAAATTAGTGATAATGTGATTAAATAATCAAATTAGTTTGGCATTTTAAAATTGAAAAGTATTGTTGCAAATCATGTATTTTTTAAATTTATTTAAATTAAAGAAAAAATGTACAGTTATTAAATTGGTATCATTAAAAAGATATTTTTTTAATTTTACAATGTCGTAAAAAGTCTTTTTTTTAGATGATATTTTTGAAAAATACGGCGAAAAGATAGCAAAATCTTGCCTACTTTTTTATTTACAATGTTGATTTTTTTAAAAGACAAATGATATTCATCTTTGGATACTTTATTGGAAAGTAAAATTTTATGGTTAAATCAGTTACAATTATCATCCTTAGAAAAGAATGAAAATGTCCTTCTTTATGCGCCCACTCTCTGATGAAACAAAAACAGAAATGCAACATTTCCTTTGTATTATTTGCCAATAAAAAAATACCAAAGGACCACTCGTCCAAATAAGGACTATCCTTCCTACAATATAGTAAACAAGATAAAATAAGGCCTCCCCACCCTGAAACACAAAACTCTTAGGAAATAACTTACTAACTTTGAGTGTGTCAATATCTTCAACTGGCGTTGCAAACACTCTGATCTTTATGTAACCCCACTCAAAGTTAGGATCACAGATGCTGTGTCTCGTGTGACAGCCGAAATGTTGGGCAATACTTGGCGAGAAATGGAATACCGCCTTCACATTCTTCGAGCTACCAAGCGTGCTCACATTGAAATTGACTGACGTAAGTGGTTTTATTAAAAACTTTATAAACATCTTTACAATATATCAAAACAACCATAAACCAAATTACAATAGTTTCTTTACAATAATTTTTTGTAACCAGGGAAAAAATTGTGACCACCACAGTGGCGGCTCGTCCATAAGAGCTACAGTCCCCCCTGAAATTATTTCAAAAGATTGTATTTTTGTTTTTATTCGAATTGGCTTGCTTTTCCACTTTGAGAATCCAGTGATCAACGAAAATGGCAAAAAAGTAATAAAAAATGTAAAAGGAAGACGGAAAATCAATCAAGAATTAAGAGAGAGAGAGACAGACCAGAGCTGCAAAAAGTTTCGCCCCTCCTCAGGATCCGAAATTAACGCTACGCGAAGCTTGAGAAAAGCAACCCTTTCTCTGCTTAAAATTGCATTCATTTGAGCTGCATTTTTCCCAGCTCACGATTGGCCCGACTTCCTCATTTGGCTTTTTTTCGCTTTTTCTCAGTAGTTAAGTAGTTTTTTTTAATCCACTTCTGGAGGAGTTGTAATTTTTCGCTTCTTTATGCATTTTGGGGTGCTGATTACGAATCTGAGGTTTGCCACCAATAATTTTTGTTGGAACTTTAATTATAGCCAAAAAACATGAAAAAAATTCTTTCCCCAGTTGTTTTGCTTATAACTTAAAAACTATCAATTTTTAGTATATCTTCATTATATACCAAAATAATCAGCACAAAATTAACTACAACTTAGGTCTATACAACTTTTGCAGCACTGCTTGTTTCTGAGCCGACGAGTCGCTACCGGACCACCCTGTATAATGCATTTATCATCGATAATTCCTCCTTCAGCATTCCAGTTGCACACAAAAAGTATTATATTACTAATTTCTAGGAAACGGGCACGCATCAAATCAAGGTGGTGAAGGGATTCACAGATAAATGCATCTCCAACTGCTTACACATCCACTGAACCAAAATAAGAGGCTGAATATACAATGCAACCTACCCTAAATATTTAAAAAATAAAACGGATTCAAAAACTCCCGAATTGCCAAAGGTTTTATCTATTCATCAAGGTTTATCTATACAAACTTAACACGATTTGTCAAAGAAAAAAATCTGAGAAATTTCTATTGATGAAAAATTCTAAAAATGTAATTTATTTTGAATACCTTTTCCATCCGACATCCAATGAAAAGAATTTTTTTCTGAACTCAATAGCTTCTCAGATCAAATATTGATAAGAATAGTGGTTTTTTTGTTTCGAAATAATTAGTTTTAGCTTTTCCATTAAAAACTAGTATTCTGAATGAACGTATATTTTTATTTTACTTTAATTTCAGCAAATGAGTTTTAATTAAGATCCAAATTTGACAGACTTTTGTAAAAAAGAAAAAAACGCAAAAAATATTTCGAAATTCCATAAAAATCAAATTGTAGATCAGCAGAAAGGAAATTAGATTTATTTTAGTAAATTACAGGATGGTATCTATCTTTCTCATTAATGAAATTATATTTTCATTTCTATTAATAAATCTTTCCAGTGATCTGAGAAATTTTATTAATTAATAAGAACACAACATGAAGTTCTAAAAAATATTTAATGAATAAATTACGTTGCTATGACAACACTCTTTCTTTCATTTAATTTTCTATTTGAATAGGATTTTTCCACATTTAGAAATGTAAGGAAAATAAAACAAAACTTTAAAGATGGACAAACAGTGATGAGGAAAAGTATTTGAACAGATCCTTTTTATTTCTAAATTTAAAATTAATTAGTAAAACCAAAAATAAACCTTAGAAAAGAAATTTTGTAGATGTAAAACACATGACAAATACTAATGTCTGCATACTTCAGAAAATTTGATATTGGCTAGGCTGATATAATAATGAGGCTGTTTTTTAAAGACATGAGTTGTGATAGAGATTTTAATTATATGTTACCTTTTTAAAAAATCTTTCAAGAAAAGATCAGAAAATTTGAAAATTAATTTTCCAGGATAAATTATTAGATTGTATAGACATTTTTGAAAAACTTTTAATATGTTATAAATACAAAATTTTTAATTCTTTTATTTCATTGCTTATATTTAATTTATATTGATATCTTAGCGCTCTGAAATCTTTCTTCCATAAGAATCTTTATAGCACATTAACCGTTGATAGTTTCATATAGCAATTTTAACGTAGGACTACGTTCCTCCCATTGGGGTCTCAGGAAGAAATTTCATTCACACGCCAAAACGCCACACAACTTGGTATGGGAGATCCTCTATATCTCAGTAACTACATATGTTAAAAACATAACTAATGACTTATTTTAGAGATAAAGAGTAACAACAGAAGTTACAAAACAATTGAAAATCGGAATTGTAGTCCAGCGACTACTGAGTCGCAAAGTTGGGCAAAAATACTCATAAATTGATGATGCAATGCTCTATATCTCGGTAACTACATACACTATATGCCCAAAAGTATCCGGACACTTGCAGATTCTCACATTCTTTAGAATTTCTCCGGAATGGTTTAACCGACTGCCTTTAAACTTCGTACATGTAAAGAATAGACAATAACTCACATCTTACATTGAAGATTCGGTCCTGAGGGCAATTAGGGGACCATCTACAAACTGATGAAGACAAAAAGGTGTTTGGCCCACCCCGCTTCACAGAATACTGATAACAAGATGAAAAATAGTTATATTGAATTGTATAGTGGCGAGAATTTGCTGAATACCCATGAAGACTTATCAATTGCGTACATAACTTAAATTCCAGCTAATTAGGCACTATAAATAACAAAAATTTTATTACTTTAATTATATTATTTACAGGATTATTAACAAGTTACATATTACAATTTTGCGGCCAAACGATATTTTTAAATATATTTATTTTAGGTCGAAACGATTTTTTTATCTAATTAATTTCTTTTCTTAAAATATTTTAATAATTCTACATATATATATATATATATTATTCGTTACGAATATTACATGTGTTCATGGGTATTCAGCAAATTCTAACCACTATGCAATTCAATATAATTATTCAAAGATATAAGTTTAAAAAACTTCAATTTGTATACAACCCCTCATCTTTTAGCTTATCTTCGACAGGAACTAAAATTCTGCTCGTTGTAATGCCAATATCTTTCTGAATACTAATGTATTGATGTGAATTTTTTTTATAAGTTGTCCTTTATATCTGGCTTCAAAGTTGTGAAAGAAAAATTACACTATGTTTCGCGCATGCACAGTAAAACATTATTTACTAAAAATGCTCATAATTCCTGTAATATTCAACAATTCTTTTCCAAAGTTTTACACAAATGCTTCTCTAACACATTGTCATCTTTTCTGTAAATTTCGTATAATATAATAGAAAACTCTGCATGTTATAAGCAAAAAACAGGTGGGAAAATTTGATATTTTTTAAGAAAACCTTTATATCTTCCCAAATATTTGTGCTGAGTTTACGAAAATTCCTGTAAATATTACGCACATTAAACATTACCATTTTTGAAAGTTTCATCTTGTTATCAGTATTCTGTGAAGCGGGGTGGGCCAAACACCTTTTTGTCTTCATCGGTTTGTAGACGGTCCCCTAATTGCCCTCAGGACCGAATCTTCAATGTAAGATGTGAGTTATTGTCTATTCTTTACATGTCGGAAGTTTAAAGGCAGTCAGTTACACCATTCCGGAAAAATTCTAAAAAATGTGAAAATCTGCAAGTGTCCGGATACTTTTTGGCATATAGTGTATGTTAAAAACATAACTAATGACTTATTTTACAGATAAAGGGTAACAACAGTAGTTACAAAAAAAACTTACTTAAACTTAAAAACTTACGAGAAACAAAAGAGTCACGCGAGGAAAGTTGTCCTACGCCTCCGCCATCAGCGGCCGTTTGAAAAGACAGCCTCCCGTCATTTTTTGTCAAATCACGGAGAAAACAACAGTATAGTTCGTGACCGTTATAGCGACGGCAACGTGTATTTCGATGCAATCAACTTCCGGAACAGAAACTATTTTTAGTCTACGTCACAATCTTGACGTAATCGTGACTATTCAATAACGTTTCAAGGTTGCAGTATGACATCACTGAGCTGTTTGGATGATTTGGTGATTCGTACACTATTGTTGTGACCACGGTTTAAATTATAAGTTCTTTAATTCAAAAATCTTCTCAAAATACAAATACTTTACAAAAATAAAATTATTTAATATATGAGACTACAAGTGTAAAAGTTATCCAATTTGGAACCAATACCAACGTACACTTTTGATATTATTTATTTTCGGGATTGGATATTATTATTATTACTAGAAAATCACCCGTCATGCTATGATGGGTGCAAATTTCCTCTTCATTCGAGAGATTTCCCGTCAAATTTGACGTGTTTAAATAGATATATATATATGTGATTGATTGATTGATCGGGGTTTTATGGCACAAGGGCCAGAATTGGCCAAGCTGCGCCAAACATTTGTTTAGATTTGCGCTAAACTATGTAAAAATCAGGTCAAGATAAAAATGTGGAACTAATGTATATAAAAATAGTGTAAACATTAAAATATGTTAAAAGTGCTTAAATGAGAGGATAAAAGCCAATTGATTTTTAAAAAGGTAAAAGGTGAACATGAGGAGTCTTTCCAAGTAAATCGGTTAAGGAAATAGAACTGGATTGAAAGTAACGTAACCGTAGAGAGTTAAAATTGGGGCATTCAGAAAGGATATGGACTGACATAATGCAATTGCATTGGGTACACATTTCTCTCACATGTGAGAGAAATGTTTAACATTGATTGAAAACAAATAAAATAAACATATGTTTTATGACAGGAAATATTTTTTTATTTACATATTTCTTTATGCAAAAAACCTCTTGGTAAACAACATTCCGTGTGAAGTATTTTTCGTTTTTTTACAATTTTATTATAATTCAATAACCATGAAATTCTCAGCTTGTCAAACGTAAGTCAAAAATTAAAATTTCAAAGGAATTCTTTTTCGAAATTCCGCTCTTCTATTCTTGTCGAACGTTGCAAAAAATATTTTCAAATTATATCATCATGATTGTAAGAAATAAAAGAGATGCATCATGGCGTCCAAACTCTATCACGCGCATGATATACCACTGACGTGATTTACTACTTTCTATTAAAAAACGGAAATTAATTTGAAATATAGGATTAATACAATTTAAAATTTCCCGGGAACTATTGATCATAGCGAGATAAATTTCATATCAATCGATAGAAAATTTTATTTCACTATTTTAGAGCTATTAAATTTGAAACCAGAACGACAATGACTCTTTTAAATTTAAAATTACTGAAATTTAGGTTCTCTAACAATGAAATAATGCTGTTTAACGTGTCGCAGTGCTATGGCGCTAGTTTTATTGTTGGTGACGTCAGAGCGTTACCGAGAGATAGATCTGAGCTATTATATTAGTAATTCGATATTATATTATTATTATTACGATTATTTGATATTAACGCGATTATTTGATATTATATTATTATTTATTTTCGGGATTTGATATTACTTATCTTTTATTTTGATGTTATTTATTAATATCGTTATTAGCACCGCGCTTAGGCGGGATTTTAATAGTTATTTCGTTCTTTTGCTATCGCATCATGGAGAAATCCAAACCACCTTCTAATTATGATTATTTGGATTTTCTCAAGATATTCATGAATACATTTTTAGAATAAAATAAATAAAGGGCAAACCTTCAGCAATCGTAAGTACAGTTTAGTTTCACGACGTCATTTAGAAGCAAGCCAAGTCACGTGACATTGAGAACCAATGAGAAGCGTCCTCATTCTCTACTATGTAGAATCCGTAAGTATGCAGTTGCGATGTGTTGAGTGCCACGAAAGGCTGCCACAACTTTTGAATTAAAGGCTTTATGATCGTCCTCTCTTTTTAAGTTCTGTCCTCCCTCGAAAAGTGTCCTCCAATATGTCCTCCTTTTCAAAGACTAATCTGTAGGTCCCCGTATACGATCAACGCCGATCCGATCCGTTGTATTCATTTAGCACTCATTTAAATAAAAGCTGATTGGCATCTATACATAATTATAATATAAACTGTTACAAATGTTTTTATTATACATTTATCATATGAAAATCAAGATCATACAAAGAAAGCCAAAAAATAAAATAAATAAATAAAAATAAATTCGGAGTTAATCGAATAAAACCAAAAACAAACAAGGAATCCATTCTAGTCCACTTTTTCAAGGGCTAAGAACTATCGCGCTTTAACAAGGGGCACTGTGAATTGCCCTTTGGAGGAGACTTTCAGGGATAAAACTCTGTTTTTTGTTTTGCTGCTGCAATTGCGCGCTTCTTAAACATTGTATTCATTTTATCCAATTTTTCCTAAATTTTACTCTTTTTTTCTGCTATTCTAGTTTAAAGTTTAAGTTAAGATTCTTTTTTAAATTTATCCTATTTTTTTCTTATTCATTGTTTTTAAGCTTTATCATATGAATCGTTCAGAAGCCAATTCGGTTAAGTCCAGAAAAAAATCGAGAAAATTAATGTTTTTCTAATACATTAATCTTTAAAATTCTTGGTTTATTAATTTGATCAACAAGAATATATAAAGTTTTCTAATGAAGCAACGAGTAAATTCCTTTATTAACTAAAAAGAATATTATTAATTCCATTAAAATTTACAAAAATCAGAAAACATCAGAAAATCGACTTAACCTCATTGACTTCTGAGCGACTTATATTATAATGTATTCCGTATTACTGTTGCAATAAATAAAATGCTTATTTTAATACAATATTTTTTCTTCAATTTATTTATGTCCGTCCTCCTTTTCATTGTATAAAAGTTGCTCATCTTAAAACTAAAGGCTTTATGATAACATTAAGAGGTGGTCTCTTAAAAGTTTTGCTGTTCTTATTTCGCTCCGATGTCCTTCCTGAAATTAATCTTCAAGGGAAAAAAATGATGGACTACTGACAGTCAGACTGGGAAGATGAAGATACGGGGAGGTCCACATTTAACATCCTGCCAAGAGTCCCTACTCAACCATGCTACTGGAAAAGGGAAAAAATCCTGGTTTTTACAGGACACGGCCCATTTCCCTCGTACCTGAAAAGGTTCAACCTTGCCTCGACAACAAATTGCCCATGTGGAAACACAAATGTCACTCCTTTGCATTATGCGGCAGAGTGCATTCTGACTGCATTCTTCCACATGACTAAACCGGCACAGCAGCATGAGCTAATTTGCTTCCGCAGCGTCGCTTCCAACAAAGGATCTCGACTAAAAATCCAACGATTGCTACACCATCTTAATGATTTTTAAGAGCTTTTTCCGAATAAATCCATGATCATCTTTCACTTCAAGCTTTTTCCATTACCTGCAAGCCGACATGGGGAATTTTTTGCGCCCTTTTCGTCGAAGTGACAGTGCACCCGAACTATTCTCCACTTCCACACAAAAAACTTCCATTTTATGGAGAAAAAAACAATCAACAGAACAGACACACATGTGCTTTAACATTCGCATTTTAGTTTGTTTCTGTGGACTTATTTATTTGATTATTTTTTTCTCTCTTGTTCGTTGATATTTGTACATTTCATACTCATTTTTCTTTCCTTTTTTCAGTTTTTGTTTATATATAGTTTTATATGATATTCCTCTTTTTGTTTCTGTATATTATCCCAGGTTTTTAGATTTGTATTTTTGTAATCTTTTCTATCTCTCTGCCTTCGCCTTTATTTGCTAGACAGTTAAGGAGCGACTTCCGATGCCTCTTCCACTTCATGTCCGGCACACTGTTTAAATAACCAAAAGGTTAGAGTCTTATTTCGTTCAAGACACTTAAATACTTAATTCCTCTTGCATAAAGATTGCATGCACGTTACTAACCCAAACCTAAACTCATCGAGACTGAACTCAATTTCCAGCCAAGTGTCGATTAGTTGCAAGCCGCGAAAGGCTGCCATGTGCAAATTATTTAACTTGGTTTGCGTTATCAAAAATCTTTTTCGAGTTGTACTATGGACGAGTTTCCTGTTTTGTTTATTGCGTTAAAGTAGGTTTTCCGCCTCGCCCATGAACTTCCAGTGATAATGTTAAGTCAATGGGAATCTTCAAAATTTCAATACTCTGTTTGAAGATGTTAATTAATCTTTAAAGTGGAGTTTTTTTAATGTTATACCTTAAGAATACTTTGAAAATATTAAATTTAATGTTCCAATTGTTGTAGAGCTCAATTTTTACTTAAAATATGGGCCTAATTTTGTGGAAAGGTTGCCATAATTATTCTTTATTGCCCGCTTTGGAGACCGCAAGGTTTGTTTGGCGGTTAAATTTTTAGCCATACGATTTAGATATTCACTGCCTGTTAAATTTTTAAACAAACGATTTAGCTAATTCCAATCGTTCCATTTAGAATTCAATGCTTTTAGAGCTTTTTTTAACGGATTTAAAAAGAAAGGATTACACAAACTAAAAGAACACGGAATTCAACGCTTTGTGTACTAAAGAAAGAACTGATTCGAACTTGGCGCTCGATACAGTTTCCAAATGGATTTGGCGATTGCTTAAATGAGGGTTACTGGAAAACGGTCTGTGAATCCAAAATAAACAAACCAGAAAACTCATCCATATGAATATGTAATGATATTTATCGTCATAACCTTTAATCAAAAGGAATTCCCGACAATAATTTATGAACACTCTGTAATCCTGTTTTCGCAAAACATTACAGAAAAAATTCTGACGATACGTTTTCAAAATTCATTGTCGCATTACCGGTAGTTTGTTGTCATTGGTTCGATTCTCCAACGCAAACTTCAAACATTTCGACACGGTTTTCTGTATCGAACTCGAAATCCAAAGAATGGTAGCTGTTACCAATTGCATAACTTCCTCCAAATAATTCTGGACTTTTCTTTTGTACGCGCTTTTGTGTTAATTCATTTATTTCGTATTTGTAAAGATGGAATTTTGTGATCAGTATTTCGATCACTTCCTGATGTATAGTTGTGTGTATAATACGTATTTCGGAACTTAATTATCCGTTAATCGATTAATATTAATGAAATTCGGATTCCATACGAGAGCCGCCATCTGATGGCGAATTTGAGAAAAAATTAATTACAAGATTCCATAATTTTCAGATATATGAAAAAGTAAAAAGTAGAAATTTATAAAAATAAAAAAGATTTTTAAAACACGCTTTTATTAGCATACTAAAAAGTAGAGAATTTTTTTACCAAAAATATGGAAGTTAAAACAAAATGGAAAAGGCGTGAGGTGCTGAAAACAATACTGTAAGAAAGTTAAGCCACAACGAATATCATAAGAATTTCGTTTTGAAAATTACTAAATTTAGTTCAAAAATGAGTATTAGACACGCAGCTGATCATAAATATGTAAAGGAAAAAGAATTTAGCATTTTTTTTATTTTCAAGAAATTTGTGGTTTCACATTGAAACCAATGAACGGTAACGGGATATTTTTTCTCCGAATAAGTTATCATCGAAATGTAATTTTAATTATGTATTCAATTTATAAGTACACGTGAGTATTCAAGATATTCAACTTTCATAAAATTCAATATTACTTTCGAAGACCGAATTTTAAAAAATATCAGTTAGTGCAAGAACCCTTATCATTTAGTTTCTCTTAGAGAACAAAAGCAATTGGCTCTTGCAATGCCGATATCTTTGTGAATACTAACAGTATTGGACTGGAATTTTTATATAAGTTGGTCTATATATCTGGCTTTTAAGTTATGAAAGAAAAATTACGCTACGTTTCGCCCATGCGCAGTGAAAAATATGTGGTTTCACTGCTAAACCAATGAACGCGAAAAGGTTAAAGGAGAACGCAGTGACCACAGTTAGAGAATAATCGCCCAAAAATCGCCACCAAAAACCGCCAAAAAGGCAGATGCATTTAACTCGGTTTTCCCCGTTCCTTTTACAGTTAGAAAGGTATCATCTCAAAGGTTTTCGGCTTGTTCCTCAATGACAGATCGTCCAATCAGTCACCCAAGTCAAAACAGCAAGTCACGACTCGAGAGCATCCAAGACTAATAAGTTTCGACGCTGAGAGATAAGAGAATAAAAGAGTTTTACCGTTCGTGGGCAAGAGTAGGGGCCGGCACAGGTAAAAATCCATCCCGCCAACGTGGAGGAGAGCAATTGAATGAAAGCGCTTCCTAGTTTACTTTCTACCTCGTGTTTATTTAGATGCAGCACCTAAACAGGGGAGGACGGAGCTTCTGTTTACATTAAAACAGCCCACTCGCGCGCGTTTTGGCATCGCTGGCAAGCTTTATAGAGGAATTTTATTACTTGGGAGGATTAAAATCCCGTTCTCCGTCGACTCTAATGACCTAGGACGCACTATTCAAAACGTGCGGCTGAAATAAATCCCGTCAGTGCATTGGATTTGTCACATCCCAGCTGCTGCTGAGAGATAAGTTCTTGCTTCGCGTGTCCAATGCAGGTGACGTAGGCAAGTGACGTCAGAGGTTGGTTGTCTTCGTCACTGTATGAGCAGATGTTTTTCCCGCAGAACGTTCGAATTATCTTGCAAAGCAAAAAAGGATTGCGTTAAGATTGCTTGTGGTAAAAAAAAAATTAGGAAGAGAAAACGAAGACGGGAAGTCATCCTTGTGAGTTTTTGGTTTTTGTACGGTGTTTTGTGTTTATTTAATTCCTGTGGCTCTCTTCATGGTGACGTCATTAATGTGAGAACTGATGCCAAAACTCTTAAAGAAATGTTGATACTTTTGAAGAGAGATGGGAAAGGATATGTTCCCCAGAGATCAGTTCTGGCAGGCTGTTTGCGTAGCTAAGTTTGCAGCTTCGAGAAACGAAAAATCAATTACAGAACAGAAAGGTGAGCTCAGAAAATTTCCAACATTTGCAACATTTCTCAATCATTGTAACTCTGATTATTCTAAGCTCAGTTTCATTGAAATTTGGCAGTCCTCTTCTAAGTTCAGAAAGACTGTATTTTAGTAGAAATTGCTGAAATTCAAGTACATGTTAAGAAGATGGTTGATTTTTTTGTTTTTGTTTTGTTTGTTTTTTCGCACAAGAGCCAATCCTGGCTAAACTGCGCCATACAAATGGTAAAAAGAAAATGGTTGAGAAGAACTTAGGATTATCAATGAAGTTTTTTATTGCAGTATCTTTAATAAGTTCTGTTCAATGTCTACAAATAGAATATCTCCCTTTGACATACACACCCATCTGAAATATAGGACATGATTGCGAAATCTCAGTTTACATCAGCCCAGCAAAGTTACATCTTGCTGCAAGTGTGGCAAGTAAAAATTAAAACAACGAATTAGCACTTTAAGAATTATGGAAATTTCCATGGCCGTAACTAGTTTATATTCCCAAGGCAAGCTAAACCCTTTAGAGAAAAAGAGAATCAGAGATTCCGGGAAGAATTATTGCTTGCTGGTAGTGTTTTGAAGCTTAATGCTGAAGATGAAGAAAACCGTATTGAAGAGAAATGAAACACCAAATGATTGCACCTATAGGCAGGATTTCATCACATAAATGTATATTACATGAAATTTCACTTAATGATTTTAAGAACGTTCAGATGAATAGTTTCAAGAAATCTGCATTCTGATGTTGAGACAGAATGTAACTATTTATTACTTCCTCGTACACAAAGAGAAAGTTCTGCAACCGTCAAAAACTTCAACTTCGGTATCTCGATGAATCTAAACGTCTTAAACTTCCCACAGTTCGAAAGAAAAATTTTTGAAATTATGTCTCTCCATCTGTCTATAAGAACGATAATTCAAATACAGAACGAGATATACAATTGAAATTTATTATGTGCTTTTCACACTAAACTTGTAGACTTATATGTAATTTTGTATGTAATCTATCGATAGGAACTGTGAGTTCATGTGTTTGAAAATCGCGTAAACTGGAAACCGCATTGAGTTATATAGATGAAATTTGCTGTGTCATTTTATCATCAAAAGCATAGAAGTATATCAAATTTTGGATTAAATTCGTTTGAGGATTGAATGTATGTCGGTCCGTCCGTCGGTGCGTGTGTATGTGAAAATGACAACTCAAAAAAGCAACCTAGATAGATGAATTTTAGTGCGTTATCTCTTTACTCCAAAATCGCAGATACATTTTGTGCCCAATCCGTCGGCGGGCAGTCTGTGTGTCTGTCTCTGCATATGCATGTGAACACGATAACTCAGGAAACAGAACAAGCTGAATCGATGAACTTTGCTGAGCTGTCTTGACGCCAACACTGTACATCCACAACAAATTTTGGACTTATAGGGCAACAAAAAGAAGATCTGTTTTATCTAAATTTGTTGCTTTTGAGATATGCTAGGTCCTTAATAGCATTCACGTAAAGCCTTGCGTGCGTGCGCATATGTGTGTGTGCGTACGTGTGCACATGCGTATGTGTACGTGCTTGCGTGTGTGTGCTTGCGGAAAAGCAGAAAATTCATATTGTGAGAACTTTATATTATTGCAGTACCTTCCTTCTATGAAACAAAAAAAGCCTTATATTATACATTTCATATTTAATTTATGAAAGACGTTTCCAAAATGAATGGAATTTGTCTGAAAAAATGGGTTAAATAGAACATATGATGCTCGGAAATAATTAAGTATATACAAAGTCATTACTTTTCGACCCAAACATACTTTATAATAAAAGTACTTATAAGTATTTTTTCGCAAAATACAACTGTCAGAAATTACTTATGAAAATATGAAACCTATCTAAGAAAGATACCCTCGATTATCTCAAAATATCTCAAGCGAACTATGTGCGTTAAGTCTGATAGTCATGGTATAAGTTCACCTCCAAAATGTTCATGGTAACGTTCTGACCAGAGGTGTTCTTTACTTTGTTCAAAAAATCATGTAAAAAATGTATATGTAGTTTTGAATATCACTGCTAACTTCTTTCTACAACACGAAAATAATATTCTGGTTTGCTACAGATGTTTGAATTTTGTTAGAAGACAATGTTAAACAACTTCATTAGGCGTCAATGCAGAACGGTAAGAAGCTACAGCACATAAATAGCACTATACGGATGTTGAGTATTAGATTTTGTATTTCTTTGTAGTATAGAGTAAAATATGAACAATTGTGTTTAAACTACTGAACATTTGTTACAGGATATTCTTTTTATTATCAGTTTTTTTTCCATTTGAACGCACTAATTCATCCATTTCCAGACAACTAATTCTTATTAGTAAGTACGATTTCCCTCCCCCCCCAAGCGACATTCCATGGCAACACTGCATCCATATCCACTTGCCTACCTTTGAAGGTGTAAGATCATATGCAGCACACAAGAGAATCAACTCACATTGGCAAAGTATAGAGAAAAAATAGGCATTAAGTTTTCACGAAATGCTTAATTACACGGAAAAGTTTACACTGTTTCAAAACGTGAGAATAATATAAGATACTTCGTATAATGTATCTCTTAAGCTCTGGAGGGAGCTTCAGATAAAGCTCTTAAAGATGAAATAAGTTCAACATGGACTTTGTTCACTGAACGCTCCATATATTTCTGGCGGAGAGTGTCGCGATTCCAAGCGTTTATTTAAAACCAGAAAAATGCAGATACAAATTCCTTCACAATTTTGGGAAAACAAGCAAACTTACAAATTCGTTGAAAATGGAACGAAGACATATTTCAATATGCAATACGAAGATTGCCTACAACGCAAAATATTAAGAAGAAATATTAAGATATATATCTTTCAAATTGCAATATAAGAAATACAACATACAATTAAATGCATTTGCCACATAATGGATAAATCAACTAAATACATCAAAACCTGCAGGACAGCTATAAAATCAGAAACAACAAAACATTTAAATACACAAAGGAAAAATTACAATAATTAAAATTATCGAAACACAAATAAATTTTAAGAAGTAAGTTCACGATTTCATGCACGAAAGAAACACATTGCAAGCTATATCTTTATAAGCGAAAATAACTCCCACTTAAACGATCAGTCTGAAAATGCGATATATATTTGCTAATATTTTTGATATGCAGGTAAAAATATATTGATTAAATAAGCATCATGTCATCAACGAAATTTTAAAAATGTGAATGAATCAACAATCCACGCAAGTTGTTATTCGGATAACTCATGTCCAAATCACATAACTTCGAATAATCGACATTTGACACTGAATCGTACTCAGTTCAATACATATATTAATATACTCATATTATTCTAAAAGAATTTTAAATTTACCTTTGTTGTTTATTCTTATATCTTATTCCATAAATTTCGGAATGAAATATATTTATTGTCAAGAAATAAGCTATCATTCTTTCTGCTATACAACTTTTCAGAACGGGACGTTAGTTTAACAGAACTAAAGCTAAACTGTTGTGTAACTTCTGCGTATAACAAAATGAAATTATAATCCAGAAATTCTTTTGAAATAGTCGTGAGACTGCTCATCTAGAAAATAAAAATCATTCTCCTTTGTTTCGCATCAATAATTCTGAAAGATCAGAAAATGTCGTCTTCAGATCTAAACGAGTTAGGCTCTTGAATTTCGCTTCATTTCGCTCTCAGAATGGGTAGCTTTATCAAAAGAGCTCACTTGGAATTATTTAAGAATTTTCCTCCTTCTCTTTGAGTGATTAGGCAGAAATGTTTGACCAAGCGAAAACTGTCCAAAGTCGAAATTACTGTTTTAAATAACTCATTATTTTGTAAGACGTCTTATTTCATAAATTTCACAGACTCTCTGCTTTGGAGTGTCTCTTCTAGAAATTCAAAACAATGTCGGAACTCCAAGAACAAAGACTTGCCACTTTTTCAAAGGCTTCAAACATTAATTGCTCGAGACATCAAGGGATATTTATCTTTCTAGAACTTCAAATTTTATTCTATTCTTATCGCTTTAAAAGTTCTACGACGCATTAAGTCGTTAAATTTCTATGGCACAGTTTTGTTCGATATTGGCTTTACTGCTGTAAATGGTATTTTTATGGCTATGTTATAAATGGCATTAAGGATGTAAATTTATGTAATAATACTGCTGCTGCGAAAGTGCTACTTATATGTAATGTTCTTATTAAAAAATAAAAGACGAAGTTATCGTTCTTTTTGTTAATGTTGCACATCTATGCAGACTATTCTTAAAGAATTACTTTAAGAATATTTCCCCCGGAACATATCGTTACAATACAAACCAATATTTATAAAGATATATTAAGAAATGATATGTCCCGATAAAATACCAAATATCATTTGCTGTAAATTTTTGATCACGTTCATTATTGTCAAATTTTATTTTTTCTTAAAATATTACAATTTTTTTATTTTATTTTATTTTTAACGTATATCGCTCATTATGTACTGTCTTATATCTAAGCTGCAAATGCAAAATTATTCCATTTCCGAAACTTTGCACATATTGAAGATTAACATGTATTTGGCGTCTAACTTGGAATGATTTGAAGCTTTTTCGCCAAATTTGGAAAGCAAAACAATCGTATTATATTTAAATATTATTTTCTTATCTTGTGAAATGGCTCGGTTTCAACATCTGCATCGATTTGAAAAGGCGATTGGCTGATAGTCTTGTCTCAGTTGTTGGTGATGAATTTAAAACGAGTTCAGTCTCGAGCGATCAGCTGTAATATTACTATTTGTTCTGAAACTATTTCTTCTTTCCGATTATTTGTTTTCATACACTGTTGAAAAGTGTGAAGCATTTTATGAAGTCTACATTCTCTATTTCATTTCTTTTTGAAAATTAATTTGTTTCACCGTGCTTTTTAATTAATAATAATAATACATTTATATTAAAATTATAGCATTATAGTTATTAATTACTTATAATACCATAAATTTATATTAAAAATATTTATATAAATGCATAATATTAATTCAGTATATTATTATGTGTTACGCTATCAAACACTTTCATAAAATCATTTGTGTATAGTGCTCAATTGGTATCCATAAAAATACTTAAAAAGTATCCAAAATTATCAATTCACTGACTATTTTTGTATTTTGATGTTCGTCGATAATTATTATTTGAAAATAATTCTTTTTTACACTATTTAGAATTTCACAAAAAGTATTCAGTGATGTCACTTTGATGATCCAGTTATATTTCCTCTTGATTTCTACAATGTTTCTAAAGAATTCTATTGTAATTATAGCCACTGTAAGATTAAAACCTCAGATTAAATCTCTTTTAAAACCTCAGACCTCAAAACCAATTCTTTGTAGTTCAGATTTAAAAGACGCTTCAGCCAATTTATTAGTGAAATCAATAAGAGCTGAAATAATTTTTTATTCACTTTTTATGCTTGATCTTACTCAATTAAATTATTCCAATTTTTAATTTTCTGTCAAAGTGAATTTTCGAAATATTTCAAATCTGTGAATTGCATTCGTAATAAAGAACTCCTTGTCATTCAATTTCTCAAATTTGATATTTTAATAAAACTACTGGTGGAATTTCCTATGAAAAGAGAAGATTTCCTAAATTTAACGCATTATTAAGGATATTTGAAAAACTATTTCTGCTTAATATCCCCGAACAGATGTCGTTTTAATGAAATACCTCAACATATTTCAGTAAGTGACGTCACTGATAGCAACATATCCCATCTGTGACGTCAAGAATGACGTCAGAGTTTCATTATCGGCTTTATGATTAGCGACAAGTTTTTAACTATTTCTCCGTCGTACTTTTTAATAACTCTCACTGAATGCCAGAACAAATAAAACTTTTTGAATTTAATATTAAATTTTATTTGAACATTAATCCTAAGTTTGTAATGAATAGAACAATTGTCTGTGCTTAAAAATCTGAAAATTTTATGCAGACGATCTAAAAAATGACCTTTGAAGAAATTAATGAGAATTGGAGAAATGTTATAACTCTGAATAATTTAAAACAATGAACGGAATTCTTAAATTTTCTGCACATATCTTTAAAGCAATCGGGCACGAAATGGAAATTTGTTTGCTCATACCAATAGAAGATAATTTTATTCTATACATCAATTCAAATGTAATGCATTTATTTTTAAAATTAATAAATGTAAACTGTTTTATTATTATTGTTGTTGTTTTTGCTAAAAGCCGTTTTTGTTTCTTTAGAAACGAAATGCATGGTTTGCGAATTGCTTATTTATTTAAATAAATTATTCTCCGCAAAATTATTTAAATATTTAATTTAGTTGAGATATTTTTGCGTTTGGCAATATTTAAATGTTATTATTCTCATGATTTTGTAAAAAAAGTTTGTGTTCTCCGTTCTCAGACTTTTGTACAATTAGTTGAAAATTCCTTATTGTAATAGAGAAGGAATTTTTTAAATACAACAACATAAAAAGGTTCCTTAAATCTTTATTAAGTAAACTTATTGATATTTATAGGATGTTCTTGATTCGATACTTTTGCCATTATAGACTGAGGCAAACCTACACAGTCACTGCAAAACTGCCAGTCAGTGGAATAGTATATGATGTTAGATTCTTCTTAGTATTCAAATTGAAGATGTTAAGTGGCACACCTTACTTGACATTATAATTTTTGTCCGTCTTTTACTTTGTTATATTTCTCTGTAGCGATTTTAATTCTATTATTTTTCAAAATTTAATAATAGTTTTCATGTTTTAAATATTTATTTTAAAAATGAATCTGAGGATGGATTTTTATGACGATGAACTAATGTATGCTCTTATAAGACACACCGACAATAATAAAAACTTCGTAATGAATGTCAGAATTCTGCACTGAAGAAACAAGATTTCTACACCCAACTTCAGAATTTTAAAAGATCCTGAATTAAAATTTGACTACTGAGAGCTATTGAAAATTTAGTCTGATTGCTACTTAAACATCTATAAGTTGGATTGGCATACAAATTCGAAAACCTGTGTCCCATATCAAGTATACGTATAATCTTTTTCAGAAGTCCATTACCAATAACTCGATTTAGTAACTTTATTAGAGTACTAATCCGTCGAAGATATCCTGATTTTCAGATAATTTTAGTATCTTTGATTTTCAAAATAATTTTTATATATTTCGCTTAAGGGTGCCAATAACATTATAAGCACATGGGATAAATTCCGATACACTTGTGATGATATTTACATAAGTAATCAGTGGATGATAAGTTTTCAGTGGATGAACATGTTAAGTGCACGGTCTCTCGCTTTTTCCTCAGGGAAGAACATGTTAAGGACACTTAACATCTTCTTTCATGAGAAATTTGTTAAACTTGAGTAACAACTGCTTCCATTGAAATAGAATCGTTTTCTGCGCGGGAAATAGTATTAATGCAGGCGAAAATATTGAGAAGACAATTCGAAAATAGAAATCGTTTGCTTTTAAAAGAATTTTTTGCAATAATTCTTTACAATTTTTCTATGTGGGCTTCATTGCGAGTTATACATCAAGCTGAACTGTATTGCGTGACAAAGGAAAGAGCAATTAACGGTAAGTAAAAGAACTTTTTGAAACTCGTGATTTTTTTTTTTGAATAATGGTTTATTTCAGTTAACGAAATTCATTCTTATGAATTTGTACCAGGAAACAAACTATTTTTTTTTACTTTAAAAATTTTCCATTGATCACTAATTTAGTTTGTTTAGCTATTTGTGTTTTTGCTTTTTTTGTACACATTTTTATTTAACTTGCATTGTTTCATGTATGTTAATAACAATATTGAAAACGATGTTTGTTTGATCAAAACCTTAAATACCACATTCATTTCCATGTTCCCAAGACATTCATTTCAATGCTCGCAAGACAGTGATAAGACTGCTTTGAAGAAAGATTCACGGGTACCACTTAACTCTCCAGTGCAAAATCTATTGAATACGGAAATTCGTGGAAAGCGAAATATTTTTATGAAAGTAAATCAAGCTGAGATAATATCATAAAATATATACATGTAATAATCTCACTTAATTTTACTTTAAATTCTAATATTATATATTTTAAAATCTTAGTACAATATAATGTATTCCTAAATCACTTTTCTTAAACTCCAGTTTGGTTTTTTTTCCCGCGCTGGAGGTATATTAAATCTCACGTTTTGGCATATTTATTACTAAAAGAATATTTTAATCGCTTTCACACGCACACAGAAAATCATGACGGCGTCTTCTTGGCGCCAGAATTTTCCCTAAAACAATTACGTAATTTACTAAAAATAGCTATTATTCCCTTCACTTTGATCACGTGTCTATATGTTAATCCCCTATCTGAGAGAATCCAGGGATTTTCTGCTCTCTTTCGACTTGAAACTTTCATACGAGATGTACGTATATTCCGCCACTCTCCCATAATAAATAAAAAAATAGTTAATAACTCGACCTGTTCCTTACTTAACGACTACAACAACGAAATCATTTTTTACATTTATTTTTAAAATCATTTTTAAAACTACACTCTTATTATTGAGATGAAAAGCAGATTTCCTTATTTTAATTATTTTCTACTTTTTAGTCTTTTATTTGGAATTTATTGTCATAGGTATTATGAAATATTATAATAATTTTTCTCAAATTTTGGAAGGAAAATTTACTTATGCTAAGCAATCAATTGATAACCGAGTTCTGAAAATATTAAAATAGTTGATTGTCATCAAGAACACACAAGTGTACTAAATTTCAAATTGCGCTAGTGAAGTGAATGAAAAATGAATTTTAGAATTCTATTTTCACAAAAAAGAAAAAAGCCATGTTAAATGAAATTGTAAAACTAAGATGATAATGTTTATGACAACCAAAGAATTAATACTTCAAAAAATTAATACTGTTAATTTTATTGTTTCCCAAGCTTACATATTATTTTGTGATCTTCTTGTTTGTTTGTGTGCTATTTCAACATCCAGTTTGCTTTATTTTTGTTGTTCAACTTGTGTTGAAATTAAATAGAGCTTCATAGTAATACAATTTTGCCAATTCATTATTATTTGTATATATTTGATCTACCACTATTACGTTCTGCAGAAAGTAACATGCACTTAACATATTTTTCCATGACTAAGCAAACGAAGATTTTTGACGCGTGCATGGAATAACACGTTAAGAGCAAAAGATTATTAATTTTCTCTATAATTAAAAAAGCTGTAACCATGTTAATAAACATAAAATATTTTGAATGCTTTCTCTTCACAAAAGTGCCGGAACAGCAAAAATTGAGTGAAAAAATAAAAATATATATAACCTTTAACCGCTTAACTTAACAGCCCGAGAATACTCGTGCATCGAATTATCGAAATTTTAGTCTTATAAACTAAAATTGAATCATTAATTAGTTTTATAATTTGACACAAAAAATATGTAGGATGCATAAAAATCTGAAGTATCTTATGCCTTCTTAGATGAAGGAAAACGACAGCCCCTTTCCAAAACAGGAGGGGTCATCTTATTAGATAGCAAAGAAAATTATTAAGTTAAGTGGTTAAACTTTAAAGCTCGTTTTCTGAAATTCGCTTAATTGTCAATTAACATGTTCATCCAGTCAGCTCTTCAATTATTATCTATATCAGGATTATACTGAAAATGCAGTAAGTTTTAATCAAAACACCTTCATAAAATTCAGATGAAGTAAAGCTATTTGTCTTATGATTCCGATTATAATATTTTCATTTCATTATCTAAATTTCGTTTATCTGAATGGCAGTGATACAACTTTTGCATTTGAGACAAATAGAAAAATAAAATGGAGTCACCATTGTCAGCTTTCTGCCTAGGTTGATTCTTTTGAGAATTCTGTGAGTCTTAAATAGGAAAACAAGCATAGTTTATTATGTATGTTGGCCACTGTTGTAGAGATAAATAGTTCATTTTGTGAATCAGTCTTAATAGTAGTGCAAAGAATAGAAATATTGTTTCAAATTTTCCAGTTTCTTACCTGGAGACACTGTTCCCTTTAAAATCAAAATAAAAGTTCGCAAGCAATTAGTTCCTCAATAATTAATTGCTAATCAGTCATTTTTATTAATGAAGAAGGAACATTTTTCCACATCAAAATATATAGCTTTAAGTATTAGATTGTATGCACAACTTATAAATGAATATATTTTGTGAGATATCTCCGAGCTAAATCATTTCAACAAACAAAAAATGAAATATAGGAAGAACCAACCATAGCTTCATCGCCATAATCTGGCTTTTCAATCTTAAATGTCAGGCATTGATTAAAGGCAATTTTTTTCTGGATTTCCTTTGTTCGAAAACAGGGGCGAAAATTAAGGGATG
>BGPR01015549.1:25816-36436 GCA_013235015.1 Araneus ventricosus
ATTAGTTCCTCAATAATTAATTGCTAATCAGTCATTTTTATTAATGAAGAAAGAACATTTTTTCCACTTCAAAATATATAGCTTTAAGTATTAGATTGTTTTCGTTTATTTATGATAATTCATCTTGGTGTCTAATATATTTGTCAGAAGGTTTTCCTTCCTCATAAATTTATGTTTAAATCTTAAAAGGAGAAAATCTACATTACTTTTCATGTCGGTAAACTCTGTTAGGACGGTTTTTAAAAATTGAGGGTTTTTTATTTCAAAAATATCTCACAAACCTGGTGTTGCACGGGCTCGTAATCTATCCATAACCCCACATTTTTTTACAAAATTGTCAATAACTTTCTACAACAAATAAAATTGCCTTTGTATTTCTTGCTTTTGACTTTTTACCCCCGTTAATCTCTGCTTTCTTTTGAATTTGACCTATGATATTATGTTTTCTTTTAGGAATCTACTCTCGAAGTTCTATATTTTTCTCAACTACGATACTGTCCGAAATTTCCCTTAACGCTATGATCTGAATATTTTTTATCCTCACTAAATTGAGATTTATACCTCGAGCTTCGATCTGCAATTTTAAGTTCAAACTAAAGTAACTGACAATTGCAGAAAACTTTTCTTTAACTATGCTACTTTTAAAATTATAGAAAACTCTTTTTCAGCTATTTGACGTCTGATAAGTAGAAAACTTACTGCTCACTTTAAATTTTAACTTTTAAGTTATACATTTAAAATATTTTAACGTAGGACTACGTTCCTCCCATTGGGGTCTCAGGAAGGAAATTGATTCACACGCCAAAACGCCACAAGACTTGGTATGGGAGATCCTCTCTATCTCGGTAACTACATATCTTAAAAGTATAACTAATGTCTTATTTTAGAGATAAAGGGTAAAAACATAAATTACAAAAAAATTTAGGAGAAACTTAAAAACTTACAAGAGAATTCGAGAAACAAAAGAGTAACGCGAGTAAAGTGGTCCAACGCCTTTAACATCAACGGCTGTTTGAAAAGACAGCCTCCAGTCATTTTTTAAAAAGTTGAACCACTTACTAGTAAAATGGGACGTTCTAAGACATCTAATTCAAATACGGGACACTTTTTCAATCCAGAACCTTTTTCTAGGAGAGAGAGAGAGAGACAAAGAATAAAAAAAAGAAACTGTTCCAGCTGATATGGTACGTCTCGTCACTTTACTACGTAAACTTAAAACCGCACAAGAAAATTCGAGAAACAAAAGAGTCACGCGAGTAAAGTAGTCCTACGCCTTTAACATCAGCGGCTGTTTGAAAAGACAGCCTTCCGTCATTTTTTTTCTATTAGAATTTTTATATTTACAAATTACTTCGCTACCGGTATCCACAATCTCCGTTCGTTTAGCATCCATAAATTTATTTAAATATTGCCCATATTCGTCGCAGCGCTATTATTGACCTATTTATTTATTATACTTTTTTAAATAATCGAGTGCCTGCACTGAGCACTTGCTTTTGCATGATGCCGCGTGCTTTTTCTTTTGCTTAAACACTTTAACAGTGAAACATTATTCGCAATAAAGATTAGAAAAATCATTGAGGGAAATAAAAATCATATAATTCAGTGAACTCCAGCTTAACCCCTTAAGTCTCGCATTTCTTTGCTATCTAATAAGATGACCCCTCCTGTTTTGGAAAGGGACTGTCGTTTTCATTCATCTAAGAAGGCATAGAATACTTGAGATGCTTATGGATTCTACGTAATTTTTGTGTCAAATTATAAAGCTAGTTAATGATTCAATTTTAGTTTATAAGCCTAAAAGTGCAATAATTCGGTACACGTCAATATGACGGGCGCGAGAGTTAAGGATTTCAAGACTTATAATATATCAATTGGATGTGTTGAGGAAGGAAAACCATAAAATTGGTTTAACTTTCATTTCAACGATGAATTGGGATTGCTAAAATTACGTATAAAAACTAAATTTACTTTTGAAAAATTATTACAAATTAACGGAAAAATTTCAAAAATTGAAAAAACGTAAAAAATTTGGATAATTTCTTATTAAATGAATATTTAATTAACTTTTGCACTTTGAAAATTTGACAGTATTCTTTCTGTCGTTTTAAATAATAAATTACCCCAAGTTTGGTAGAAATTGGTACTGTGGTTTAGGAGCATATGTGGAACAAACCCATATACTGTACGTATCAGAAACCCGTGCCTGTCACTTTTGGACGATTTTACACCACAGAGGGGTGACACGCAGTGAGTAAGAAAAGCTTAGGCGTGTTTTTCTTTTGTCTATTCTTTTCCTATGCTGATATTCATTTTCTTTTTTTTTAAAATCGCGTCATTTTGTTCTGATTCGAAACTTGTGTAGTGTTTCTTTATATTGCTTAGTAGAACATAGCAATTCCTCCCACATCTTTCCTCTCACCCCTATTTTGGTGAAATTAAAGCCGACTGGCGCATGCGCAAAAGCGCGGAGGGTTTCCGTATCTGAAAACAGACAGTACCCACAATGACTTTTATTTACGTTAAAGATTGTACCAACTTTTATTAGAAGCGGGAATGTTCTCCCATCGACTTTCTGATGTATTTACTAATAAAGAAAGTCATTTATATTTAAGATTTATAAAGGAGTACCATGCATACGCACTTCATGTATGGTACTGGAATACACGGTAGTCATAAAATATTGGGCCCGATTTAAAAATTAATAAAAAAAACTAATAATGTTACATCTACGGGTTTTTTTTAAATGAGAGTGCATTTTATAAAGTTTTTTTTATAGGTAACGCTCCTCTTACGGTGGTCTGGGAGGTCGTAAATTATTGGACATCTCCTATTTTTGAGGGCCATTATCTGCGAAACTGTTAAAGCTAGAAGGAAAATAGAAGCATGTATTTGAAGGGAATTTTATGCTCTTTAATTTGTTAAATCAATTGAAATTCGAAAACTGAACAGTTTTCGATATATTAAAAAAACTAGAAAAGGGCACTAGAAAACGCTCATCGTCTTCTACTGATCGGTAGACATTGTGTATGGAAATATCTCGCTGTATCAAATTTAGAAAGTCGCAATGGTACGCCACCTATTTGATAAAAAAATATTTGTTCTTTTGTTTAAAAAAAGCGCAGTTGTAACAATAGTTAGCTTTTTTATTAATTTTTGAAATGTGTCCAATAATTTAATTTTAATTTTTTTAATAAGTCCCCCCAATTACAAAAACTCTGCTCCGAGATCGGCGTATCGCGGATAAGAGACACGATTTCATCGGAGATCCGTCTTATATGTGGGCGTAGTGTACATTAAATTTGACGTCAATGTAAAGTGACTTACCTTACGTTGGTGTGGTAAGGAAGTTTAGAGAAAATTCTCGCCAACTGTCAGGGTTGCAGTGATTTAAATCAGTTGATTAAAATCACTGATTTAAATCGCGATTTAAATCAACTGATTTTTTTTAAAAAAAATCACTGATTTAAATCCCTTTATTTTAAATATCAAGTTAATCTGCTTTAATGAAATAAAATTGTTCTTGTATCTTTAAGTAGTGATTTTAAAATATTTTTAAATGTATATTTAAAGAAAGAATATATAGAACATAAAAAAATATTTCATCGAATTGATGTAACTAGAGTATTTTCCATATCTTTATTTTTGAGAACGCAAGCAAATTAGATTTTAACCCTTTGCGGCGCAAGACAATAATTTTTTTGAAATATGATAAGAAAACATCATGAATGGGTTTAGTTTATTGTCTAGACATAGAATCTACAAAAAAATGTTTTTTAAAAAACTTGCTTCATTCCAGGAGGGGGGGGTGACCCGAAAGGGTCACCTCCTCATGAGAACCCCCTTAGATACAGCCACCTTGATACACTCGAAAATTATTGTTGAATCTTACAGAAAATTATAAATTAAAACTTCAAGAATATTGGAGCAAAATTTTCGAGTTATTTTGCTAAAATTTTTAAACGTCCAGAACTAAAAAATTTCTTATCTCTGAGTCAAGGAATTTTCCCAAACTTTATCTCTAATAATTCCTATTCTGAAACAAAATTTCATAAGACTGCCATATACATTCTAAAAGGAGTGCTATTAGCCCTATCCTAAACCTATTATTTCCCATTTATAGTTGAATTTAACGGTTGAGAAGCGAGTGAAATTAGGTGTTCCATTAACTGGCACACTTTGAGCAAAGGGTTAAATAAATCTAATGAGCAACACAATAAAATGCAAAGTATGAGAGACTCCTTTTTTTATAAAATAAAATAAATATTGTGAAAGGATCATGTTCACAAAGAAAGAACATAGTAAAATGCAGTGAGTTTCATTTTAATATTGGCAAAAACTAAATAGTGTTGGGGACAACAAATTTTTATATTGCAATAATGTTCCAATGTAAGATAATTAAGTAATGCATATAAATGCTCCAAAAGATATACAAACATCTACATAGTGCATTTTAAACTATGATCTATACTTATAAAAGGCAATGTTTGTGAGCGTGTGCGCAATGTCCAGACGAATCTATCACACTTACAGTCATGAAATTTGGCGCACAGGTAGTCCTGATGGTGACTCAATGCACCTTGAAGCCTGAATTTAAAATTTTATATAGAATTTTTTTTTATTTAATGTTTTGGGTCAAATAGATTAGGAGTAGAGAAAGCTTCAAAACTTGTGTTTGTAATGAAACAAATGAACAGCTGAGTGTAAAATTCCATAACATTCTAACATACAATAATATATCTATAGACAAGAAATGACAATTTTTATTATATTGTTCCTATTTTCCTTAATCAAATTGTCTTATATTTTAAAAGTATATTATTGTTATATTTTAATTCACAAATATTTTTTAAATAGTTGTTACATTTTTGAATTAAATTTTTTGAATTTGTTTTTTTTTAAAGAAAGTACACCTTAATAACTAGTATGTTGTTATATATATATAAGTCTATGACTGTAACACACATTGTCTAATATACAAATGTTAAATATATATATATTGTTTTTAAAAAATCATTAAAATCAAAAAAATCTTGATTTAAATCAAAAAAATCCGATTTAAATCAAATAAATCGATTTTTTTGAAAAAAATCAAAAAAATCGACAACCCTGCCAACTGTCCATATCTGAGTTCCTAGATGTTCCCAGTAAGAAACTTCAACACGGAAATAAATCAATTTAAATTAAGGATCTCAATGTTGTCCATTCATGCTCACGTGATGTACACAGTGGCGGCTCGTCCAAAAGAGCTTCAGAGCTGCAGTACCCCCCTGAAATTATTTTAAAAGATTGTATTTTTGTTTTTATTCTAGTTGTATTACTTTTCCACTTTGAGAATTCAATGATCAACGGAAATGGCCAAAAAGTAATAAAAAATGTAAAAGGAAGACGGAAAATCAATCAAGAATTAATAGAGAGACAGACCAGAGCTTCAAAAAATTTCACCCCTCCTCAGGATCCGAAATTATCGCAATGATCAACGCGAAACGGGAGAAAAGCAACCCTTTCTCTGCTTAAAATTGCATTCATTTGAGCTGCATTTTTCCCAGCTTACGATTGGCGCGACTTCCTCATTTTGCCTTTTTTTTCGCTTTTTCTCAGTAGTTCAGTAGTTGCTTTTTTTATCCAATTCTGGAGGAGTTGTAATTTTTTGCTCCTTTGTGCATTTTGGTGTGCTGATTACGAATCTGAGTTTTGCCACTAATAATTTTCGTTGGAATTTTAGTTATAGCCAAAACACATGAAAAAATGCTCCCCATGTCTTTTTTTTTTTTTTTTGCTTATAACTCAACAACTATCAATTTTTAGTATATCATCATTATACATGGTGTCCACACTTATCATGGTCCAATAGCCAATTTCTAAACCGTTAGAGATTGACATATAGTTCCAATTGTAAAAATGCTTTAAATAAAGGGAAGAATTAAAATACATGTTTTTTGAATGAATAACTATATTCCTGAAAAAGTTACGAAATCTAACTTTTTATATAGTCCCCCCGTCCTAACAATCATATTTAGTACAATATTTTTGACACTCTAAGAATTTAAACAAAAAAAGTCCCACTCTTATGCGATTAAAACTGATCGAGTTATAGAGCTTTGAATATCGCTGATTTAGACCACTTTACACCATTTCAATAGCCAAAAGACAATCCACCAATCAATACCCAGTACTTGCTCGACGATGCCGCTGATTGGTTAAAAATCATGAAATCCAAACCTCCATAACTCGCTCAGTTTCAGTCGCAGAAAAGTGGGACTTTTTTTGTTTAAAATCTTAGAGGAAGGGTTCCCAAATTTCTTTCCCTCGCGTACCCCTTTATTATTCTTTTTGTTTTCGCGTACCCCCTACTATCATACCCAAAACCCCAACCATCCGTCTATGCAAAGAAGTTTTTATCAATAACGTTCAGGTTAGCTTAAAAGTGAAGTGACTCGAATTAATAACATTTGGAAAACTTATTTTTGATTTTACATTTTATTCCATTTTTACAATAGTATCAGTTAAATTTCAAAACAAAGTAAACCAGAATTCTAATAATTTCACATTGAATTATAAGGATAGCTAAAAATTACACTTCGTGATAATAAACTATTAAAGTGGTATATTTATTAAATAGCAAGTATTCACTTGGAGAAATAAAATTCTCTAATATTTTTAATCCCTTATTTTTTCTTGTCTCCATCATTACCAACTTTGATTTCGCTCACCCCTAAATGGTCTTTCGCGTACCTCCAAGGGTACGCGTACCACTGGTTGGGAACCTCTGTGTTAGTGTCAAAAATATTTTACAAAATATGACTGAAGGGACCGTATAAAAAGTTAGAATTCGTAACTTTTTCAGAAATATAGTTAGTGACTCAAAAGTCATAAAATATAATTCTTCCCTTTATTTAAAGCATTTTTCAAGTTGGAACTACAGTAGAGTCTCCCTACAGCGAATTTCTCCCTATAACGAAATTTTTAATCGGAATGTTAAATAACATTCAAAATATTCTCCATATAACGAAGTGGTTGTCTCCCGATAACGAATTTTTTCAGACCTTTATCTTTTCGATTTTTGCCATTTTTGGAGAAAGTTGCTAATTTCTGGCAAACAAGTCGCTCACAAGTGCCTGTTTCTGAAATCACTCGCATTGTTCATTCCAGCGATAACACATGACAATAGAATGCTATGTAAAGGGTAATGCAGTTGTGGGGACCTGGGTTTCTACAGAGGGAGTAACATTTCTACGGGTCAAGATTCCAAGAATCGGGGTGGAGTGGGAATGGAAACAGCAAATGGATGTGTCAATACGCATTTTATGTTTATCCGTACTAGTACATATTATTCTCTAAATTTGTGAATTGTCTTCATTTTTGAGCATTTTATTTATACAATAAAAATTAGTATAATTTTGATAAATTTATAATAAATATTACTTCATTTTTAATTGAAAGTCATGATTAAATATTTTTGAAATTATCGCACATACTAAAAGGTTTATAACATTTACTTAAATAACTGCAAAAATCTCTAATCTCCGTATAACGAAATTTTCTCTATAGCGAATTTTTCAACTGGAACCAAGCGATTTCGTTATATGGAGATTCCACTGAATATGTCTATCTCTAAAAAGTTTTGAAATTAGCTATTGGTCCACGATAAGTGTGGACATCCTGTATACCAAAATAATCAGCATAGAATTAACTACAACTTAGGTCTATACAACTTTTGCGGCACTGCTTGTTTCTGAGCTGACAAGCCGCCACTGGATGTGCATCAAATGCACAGAGCCAATTTAATTTTAGAATGCATTATGCACGTAAGACTAGGTGCAGTTAGATGTTAGATGACGTACGGTTCCATTTGCAATGTGACTTTTCTGTCACTTGAATTGATTCCATTCTGTCTTTTCCCAAATGAAAATCGTAATACAGTAACCTCTCACTGGTGCGAGCTCTCTTTTATGCGCGTTTTTTTCGCGGTCCCCGCCAGGGATATAGGAAAACAATGACAACTCTTATTCATTTATGCGCCACACTAAAAAAGTACCTCTCACTTATGCGCGTCGCAAAAATTTTTTTAGTTCTCTGCTCTAGGAATGGTTCTGCTTCTAGGAATGCATTCCCTCGCCCTTTCTCTATTGTTCAGATTCCAGGAACACATTCCTCTAACTTATGCACAGGGGTGTACGTGGGTGTTCTTGTGATTGACGTCAGTAAAAGTCGCATTTATACAGTAGCCAATTATAGAGGTTAGTGCTGTACTTACGAAGTGACAGTGATCGCTAACGAAAGAACCATCTTTGGAGTTTTGGTTAGATGGTTACGTTTTAAAATGGCGGGAAAAAAACGAAATTGTCGCTTTCTTTTAAAATGAATGTCATTAAAAAAATTCGAAGAAAATCCTTGCACCTACAAAAAAAGCTTTAGAGAGCATTTTAATGTCTCAGAATCGACAATAAGAGATTTTAAAATTCGGGAGCATTTCCATTTTCTTTGTGTTCTTAAAAAATAATTAACGGAAGTTCTACACGTATTTGCATTTTGAAACTAATCTTATTTACATTTTTCAATAGTATATACATAGTATTAGTTAACAATATATGTACACTATATTGTATTAGTTAACAATATATGTACACTGTATTGTATTAGTTAACAATATATGTACACTGTATTGTATTAGTTAATATATGTTCACTGTATTGTATTAGTTAACAATATATGTACACTGTTTTGTACTAGTTAACAATATATGTATACTGTATTGTATTAGTTAACAATATACGTACACTGTATTGTACTAGTTAACAATATATGTACACTGTATTGATGTTTAACTTTTAAGCTCCCTTTTGTGGTTTTTCATTTATACGCGTCTCTCACTTATGCGCGTTTTTTTTCGCTATCCCCTGTGCCCGCGCATAAGTGAGAGATCACTGTAAATGAAAAGAATTATTGTCAATCCATCATCTAAACTCCTTTTACTTTACCTTCTCTTCACATCTTAATGCCTCTTTGGTAGTTTCATTTATATTTCAGACAAAGTCGTGTAAATCTATACAAATAAACGTAAAAAAATGGGTGAAAAAATTTAAAAATTTAATTCGCAACTTAATCTTTCAGTTAATATTAATTAATTTAAAATATTAACTAATGTTTCTTTATTAAAAACACTCTATTTCTTCAAGTCCTATGAGTGGTCAATAAATAATTTTATTAATAAATTAGTAAATTAATTGAATTCAATTGAAAATAAATTGAAAAATCAAACATAACAATGAGGCTAATTTGAATCTTTATCCAATGCAGGGTTAATAATTCTTCTTACGAAGTTAATTACTTTACAATTTTAAAACATTTCAAAGAAAACCTACAAATTGATATGAAAGTTTTATTGCTAATTGCTTCATTTCCTATGACATTGGTTGATCATTTGCTCTGTATGTGTAAACCTTCTAGAACTAATTTGTGATACAATTTTCTTTTGAAATATGTGAGTTCGAAGACATTGAAATCTTTCAAATGTTCTCATTATTCTTACTGTTCGTGCATTCTCGTTAATTTTAAAAGTTAATTCTTGCAAAACAAAACAAAAAAACTGCTTCCTTCCTGAAGAACAATAGGATTGTTTTAAGTTTTTAAATTTAATACATTTTTCCCACGAGATTAATAAAATTAATATTTTAATGTGTGGGTCTTATATGAACAAACTTCTTAGCTGTTTGAAGTATTAAAGATATTAAAAGCCATAATTAAAATAGGATTATATTTAAAACTTGTGAGCATTCTTTTTCACAACTAATGCATTTTTTTACAAAATATTTTTCTGTACATTATAATCTTCTTCAAGCTATTTTTTGCTGCAGTTTTCATGTCAGCCACTTAGATTCTTAAAAAGCATTCTTATACTTAAATTCAATTAAAATTAATTAGATGTGCTAGCTTGAATAATTCAGAAAATTCTTAAAATTGTAATCAAGGGGAGTGATTTAAAACTTTTATTTGTAAAAGCATGTAAATAAAGAAAAGTATTGCTTTTCTGGAATTAAATGTTAAGCATTAGGTTTCTTATAGTATTATTTCATTTGTTATTAATTCAATCGATATATTATTTACAAATTAGAGTTTGTTACTTTCATCAATATTACTTTTTTTTTATTCCTACAAATTCAAAAGTGTTAGATTATCATTTGGTATTGCGACTGAATTCCTACGCATAATAGTTTAGCTACGATAAATATCATTTTCATGTTTTTGTTTATGTGTATGTAATAATTTTCTCAATGAAGCTCATGTGGTACACACCATGTACCCGCACCTATTTAATTTTGAAATCATTGTACATCTTGTAGGGGGGGAAAAAGGACAAGACATCAAAACACAGCATAAGACAAACGTGCAGTTATATTTTAATTGACATAGGCACTTAAAATAAAACTTCGATTAACCGTCGGTTTCTCTTATCCGTTATCGTCTAAAAATATCAACAAACAACTGGTTTGAAATGTAGGTAAACCTGGAGTTTAGGGTGCGTACTATTTTCTCGCCAATTTTCTTTGGTTCAAATTTATTTTGCCGTCGCCAAACACCGTTTAGGATGCGCAGTGAGTTTTTTATAGGTCTCCTGCG
>BGPR01015550.1:12205-36436 GCA_013235015.1 Araneus ventricosus
CTAACACTACGTCTTACTTACCTTTGCATTTGTCATACTGATTAAGACTTATAATGTTGTTATTCACACAACTGTGTTGTTGTGCTCTTGTGAATTCGCATTCCATTAAACTTGTGTTAAATACTTTATCTCGTGTGTGTGTATTCTCTCTCTCTTCTCTGCGGTGCTCTGAACATTGATCATTTAATTCTAAACTCCTATTTCAAAAATTCAAAATGTAACAGCGCTTCAAACAAATATTTGAGAAAGAGTTCGTTTAATAATAATAAAAATAAAAATGTCAAGTTTGCTATGCTATCTTGATTTCAGGTCATTGCAAAGATTTCTTCCTTTTTTAAAATGATAAAGAAATTAAATTTAAGGACACATCTTCGCAATCAGAAGGTCGTTGATCATTGTCGCAGCCCTATTCCTGTTAAGTAGGTTTTGCAATGCAATCAACCTTGATGAAAACACGTTAGAAGATAAGAATTCATTCAGAATGTTTCTTCACGGAAGTATTCCAGAGATTTCTTTACAGTCACCATGCTTTACAGGGAAGAATAATGCAGGGAATTTACTCTGAATAGGAGGGGCGGGGGGGAACTTCGATTTTTATCATTTTTATTTAAATAAATACTGAAGAAAAGAGATTTTGAAATATATGAAAACAATATGGGATATGATTTTATCTTACTTGACGAAAGATTGATGACTGCTCTATGAATAAAATTTGGTTGCGAAATTGCATTTAAACCAACAAACGCTTAATGATTATTTTTAACTTATGAATCTTGTAATACCAAATTCTTTAATAGCCTTGGAGCCCTGAGGAATCTCGTCTTTCTCACAAGGGAGCCGCTAGATATTATTGACCAAGCGAGGTCTCCGTTTTAACTGGAACGTTCGGCGTTTTGTCTGTCTGTAAATTTGTTTGTTCTGTTTTCGTCAGATTTTTCTTAAATGTTCCTTAGAGCCATAAAGACCGACGTATATGTAAGAATTTTTAGTTTTTGTTTCCATTTCAAGATGGTGGCTATTTTAATGGTTTTTCAATGTGTTGGAGATTTTGGCATGATTAAAGCATTTTAATCATTTTGGTAACGGCGAGACATTTAACTGCTGTTTTGTTAATACTGACAAAAGCAGACATTTAATTGTAATTTTGTTAATATTGATAAAATCAGACATTTATTTGTAATTTTGTGAGCACTGATAAAAACAGAAACTTGTGCAAATAAATCGCATTCGAAATAAATAAATAAACTTTTAAACACTGTAACGAAGTGCAAATCTTGATTTTTTTTTACACGAGGTCTATTGTTCACAAAACTACTAAAATAATTTACATAATTTTATTTACATTTTAAATTCAGTTTTATAGCTCTTACAGAAAGCGTATCACAGGGATTGAGAAATGTGCTTTCAAAATGATAAAAAATATCGGTAATTTTGCATGCATGTTTCAAGATTCATTCAATGACACGGCTCCATCTGCATTTACTGTTGCAAAAGAAGATAATCTGATGTAGTTGTCTTATGACAATTCATTAAAAAAAATTAGCAGTGTGGAATTAACTGAGTTTTGATTTTTAGTAAAAGATGAATCTCCACTCTTTAAGTGCTGCAGCTCAGCAAATTTTAATCCCCGGTGCTACTACTTATTGTTGCAAACCCGGGACTTGCTCTCATAAAAGGTGGCTGAATCCAGTTAAATTCCACCATTTGAGATAATGTGTAGTGATCAACAGATATCCACTGATTACATTTATTAAAATTTTCTCAATAAATTTTGATGTAAGTTTATTTATTCATTTTACCTGACCTATACAAGAAATATTGACTATTTTGCAAAAAGTACTCGTTGAAGTTTTACACAGGGTGCTTTGGAAAAAATCCGGATTCGACAACTGTGTAGAAAATTTAAAAGGTTTGGGAACTACTGCTGTTGTTGATCATTATCTGCATGTAGGACAGGGTTGCCATAACAATATGTCAAAAAGAAAGCGTAACTTTGATGATATTATAAATTTCATATAATTTTAGACTAAAAATAAGGTTCAAATTTGATTAATTGATTGGATGTACTTAATTTAGTGTAGCGATATTAGTGCGTTGATGCACTCTGGTTCTCAATGCCTCATTTGTCAACGTTCTCTGCGTCAAATTTATTTCTTCATTCAAAGGAACTCTTCGGTAGAAACCGAGTTGTTTAAACTTTTACTTCATCTTTATAACTATGCCATTCCTCAAAATTTAAATTTATTTAAAATTATCTTCTATTTAAAATAGTTCGGAAGGAAGACTCTTCCTTTCGATCACTGGTTTTTAGATAATATTTTTCACTTCTATTTGGATACAATTGGCGGTTGTTTTTTTGTTTTGTTTTTTTAAGTTTCAAACTGCATTTATTGTATAGCAACGGATTCGGAAACCTTCCGCGCTATTGCGCATGCGCCGGGCGGAGTTATTTTCATCAAAATAGGGGAAAGGGAAGAATGGAAGGGTGATGTTCACATTTTACTGAGCGTGATCTAACAAAGAACTCCAGAAATGCGCTCCTATGACTCATTACCTGACACCCCTTTCAGGCGTAAAATCGTCCAAAAGTGGTAGTCTCGAAATCCGTTGCTGAACAGTATTTCAAAATTTTTTTAAAAATACTTTTTTATTTGTAAGTGTTATGATTAACTTACTTTTTCGTGAGATAAAAGATTCAAATGAAAAAAAATAATAAAAATAAATTAAACCAATCATGAGTGCTCCACCCTCAATTTTCCTGTATACTGCTTATAAGGATAAAACTCGCAACTTGCGGTCAAAATGAGTTGTTTTGTTTTGTATTATGCAACCAAACGTTCTCGATTGACGTCTATAAGTGTAATGTAAAGGTATAGAAAATTGCGTTTTTTAATGACATTTTTTTCATAATGTTTATGTTTTCCTGTATTGTTTTCAAATATTTATAAAAAATAAGGGAAAAAATGATGCCATCGGAAACAAAAATTATCCATTCAATGGTGTCAGTATCATTACTCTTTGCACTTTCTTTGATTTCTCCAATTTCAATATAAGAGGTTTTCATTTCAACAATTTCAAAATGCAAAATTCAAGTGTGTAGGCATTGTTTTAACTATAACTTCCACAAAATGCAAAGATGCACATAAATGTGTTTAACATTTTCACCACACTGCCTGATAATGCTGCGTAAATAACCGAAAAAATTAAAAATACGTATGCATTTTATAGCAACGAATTCAAAAACCTTCCGCCATTTTGAGCATGCGCCGGGCGGAGTTATTTTCATCAAAATAGGGAGAAAGTGAAGAATGGAAGGGTGATGTTTACATTTTACTGAGCGTGATCTAACAAAGAACTCCGGAAATGCGCTCATATGACTCATTGCCTGACACCCCTTTCCGGTGTAAAATCGTCCCAAAGAGGTAATATCGGAATCCGTGGTCAGACTATAATCGGCAACAGGGTTGGCCTTTTTCCAAAGCCCTTGGCCTTAAAAATTTTCATTTGGCCTTAAATTCAATTTTGGCTTTTTTGGCTTTATTTTCTTCAATGATTTTTCGAACATTTTTTTAATTACTTATTCTATTTTTTTAATAAATTTTAGATATTGCACATTTCAAATGATACATAATGAGCTGTCAAACGAAATAGCTCCTGAATAGAACAAGGACGTTTTAAATTTCTTTCACTTAAATTTTAGTTTAATAAGAGAGTATTGAACATGTGCCCATCAAATGGGATTCGTTTTCATGAAGGACGGCCTTTTTTCTGCTAGCAAATTATGTTTTCAATCAATTTGTCAAATTTGGCCTTATTTTTAAGACGGTTTGGCCTTATTTTGCTATTTTGATCTGGCAACCCTGATAGGCAATGTACGAAAAGTAAGCATTTCATAGAATGCCTATATACTAAATAGAATACTTGGTGTTTGGAGGCAAATTATGGTACGATTAGTTTTCACATATTTCTTAGGCGTTCTATACAATACCGATGACAAACCGTCAAGTATTAATTACTACCGCTAATGTCGTTTCTAATGCCACGAAGCAAGACAAATGACTTTCAACGCTCGCCTCAGATGGAAAATTCCCCATTTACATTACAAAGTTTTTAGTTCTTGTAACGCCTGAGTGAATAGACGTAATAATTGAAAATACGTATCGTCACTGAAAGTGAAGAAGGTCGTATATCAAAAATTGCATTTGTTTGAAATCCATTAGTCGGTACTCTTTCATATCGCCAACGGATGTCAAGTCGCCAAAGCCAAATTCTTTGCATATCTAAATTGAAAACCAAATACTTGCTACCAATATTTCAGTTCACATAGTTGTTGAACTGAATTGTACAATAACACTTAGTTGGGAATCAATTTTATAGTTTTTAACGTAGGACTACGTTCCTCCCATTGGGGTCTCAGGAAGGAATTTGATTCACACTCTAAAACGCCACAAAACTTGATATGGCACATCCTCTATATCTCGGTAACTACATATGTTAAAAATATAACTGATGTCTTATTTTAGAGATAAAGGGTAACAACATAAGTTACAAAAGAAAACTTGCTTAAACTTAAAAACTTACGAGAAACAAAAGAGTCACAGGTGTCAAGTAGTCCTACGCCTTTAACATCAGCGGCTGTTTGAAAAGGCAGCCTCCCGTCATTTATTTTTTCTCCTCCGATATAAATTAAAGTACCATCGAGTGAATTTCAAAATTTGTACAAAGAAAGGAAAGATAATAAGAAGCAGCCCAAGGAAATATTTAGAATTAGGAAACCAATGCCACGGTTACTCAAGGATATCATTATTTCCTTCCCTTAACGAAAATAAAGCATTATTGTAACAAAATTTTCCTGCTGTAAGAATTAAAATGACTTCATTCATAAGAAGAAGAATTAGAGATGCATTAAAACCTGTTTTCGACAACTTACAACTTTAATTAACATCACAAACGGAATACTGTAACAAAAAATATTTTTAGATATTATAATATATTTATTAAACATGTGATTATTAAAATAGATTTATATATATATATAATTATTTGATATAAAAATATTTTTGCTATGAAATGAACACAATGCCTTTTTTTTGCAAAGATCCCTAAGCCACTTTCTCGTATACTTACTCAATATGACAAGTTTTGTGTTAAACTTTTTTTGTTCAATATGCAGAAGGAAATCGGGAATCCATGTTAGATCTTATCTATTTGACCGCTTAGGTCCACAATTTGATATAAATCTACAATTTTGATTTCAACTTCGCATCCCAAATTTCATTTATGTAGCTTGTGAGTTTTTTGAGTTGCTACGTTTAGTTTCTTCGAATAAATAGACCGATTAACAGTCAACAGTCCATTTTTAACAGAGAATTCACAGATATTTCTTAATTATTATTTTCGAATCTTCCTAGATTGTATTAGCTCTATTTACCGTATCTTATAGGGGCACAATATTGTTGGCACACAGGTAGTCTTAATGGTGACTCAATGCACCTCGAAACCGGAATTTTAAAATTCAATCTAGAAAATTTTCTATTTAATGTTTTGTGTTGTTTTGGGTCATTTTCGGGACGTTTACGGCTGTAGTATCTTTTCTAATGATAGTTGAAAAACAATCGATGCACCATCGGATAGAACAAACAATTTTCTTTCCAAAGACATTTGTTTTAGCTTCAAACGTAATTTACTGAATTTTGAGAAATTTAAAAAAAATAGTCAGTTCTACAATCGAAATTTTATTTTTGTTTCTAAATTTGATGCATCCGACGTTCTAATAACACTATTATTTTCATTTTTTTCAGCTTATAACTGGAACGGTTCTGTTGGTTTTAAAACAAGAACAGTTAAAATATCTTTTCCCGTTTTTTTTTTTAATTAATTTTTTCCTGGTCAGTTGAAAGATATTTTTATCTAGCGGAATTCCTCCCGCGACACTTTTCCGGAACGTTGCTGGCAATTTCATTGGCTGACGGTACAGAGCAGGTGACGTCATAACCTTCAATTTCATGACGACCGATTATTATTTTCGGCAGTATCTTAACGTATTTATTCATCCCGCATACTTTGCTTGCAGAATAATAATTTTCACGTTGCAATTTTTTAATATTGTTTATCGCGAAAAAGATAAGCGGGAAAATCAGTAATGTGTATCCTTTGTTTTGATTTTGTTTTCAAAACTTTTTCATGTCATTGTGGGCGGTTTTCTTTTTCATTTTGTTGAAGTCCTGATTCCACGGGCAACGCCGTGCGCGTACTGCTAGTTTCTAATATTTTTTCGTAATTTTCTTCAATTCATTCTTGAAGACTTTAAATATTCCAATACGCGAGGCTTTCTTTCATGCATTTTTAATTTCACAAATATAACCTTAAAGATTTTTTTTTAAAAATCGCGCTTGAAAAAGTCTGCTTATGGAGGGTTTAGTTTAATTAACATCCCTTTTTGAATCTGTGCATGGGCTATTATCTGAAAATCTGATGATAAAATCGTACGACGAATTTCATTTATCTAGATCGTTCTGCTTTTGAGTGAATGTGTTCACAGACAAAGAGAGAGAGACGTAATTCCAAAAATGATTTTTTTTTTAAGTCAGGCTGTTTTACAGGGTATCTCAAAAGGTAATTTACAAACTTTAAGGGTTGATCTGGCATGCAAAAAAAGTCTCTTTTACAATAGAATATGGAATCGGAAGCGCAAAGGGCGACCTTTACAGAAAAATAATTGCCAGTGAATTAAGTGGAGTAAAACTTCGATTAACCATCACTAGTTTAACCGTCAATTTCTGTTATCCGTCATCGAATAAACTAAATATAATCCGTCATTTCTGTACATTTCTAGTCATATTGAAGTTCATATTGTAAAATTAAACACAACATGTATGTCTTATTCACTTTTAAAAGATTTCATTTTCATTTTTGTCCCAAGCCAGCAGCGAAATCACGTTTCTGTGCATACAGGGTTCCCACTTATATCTGTTACACCCCCTTAACTTCTAAACGGTGACAGCTTAGGCCATAAAGTTGGTGTCTGGGTATAGTAAAAAGGCTATGAGCTACTCGATGAGACAACTTACAACGCCATCTATCGGCAAATTTTGGAATTAGCGGTCCCATCTCGAAAACAGTACAAGATACGGAAAAAAAGTCAATTAAAAAATTGTAAAGCGTCGACTTAGTAAAAACAAGATACCTTGTACACATTAATACGAAGAAATGAACGTTTAAAGTGCACATTTGTTTGTTCTCGATTTCCGAAACTGTGACGTCTCTAAACGGGTTAAAACGAGAAAAAACAATTAGTTATCACAATATACCTTTATTTTCGGTGTTCAAAGTGCTCTCCGTCATCTACAATGCAGATTTGAGTCCTTGTTTAAATTTCACTTTGCGCACGTTTTAGCGTATAGTTGGTGCACAAACAGAAGCAACAGTAATACGTCCTGCAATGTTGGCGGAAAGGTCCATACAACTGCTGTTTGTGTTATTTCCACAAGAAAAAGTATAATGGGGTCATTTTTTGCCCGAAAAATAAGATTTTCTCCTTTTATTCGTGTCATATGACATCCAAATTTCCGAAACTGCGAGCAAACAAATGTGCATTTTACACGTTTTGTTCTTAGTATTATTGCACTCAAGGTGTCTTTTCGTACTAAATGGAAGACGCTCTACAATTTTGTAATTGACTTTTTTCCCGTATCTTTTACTGTTTTCGAGATAGGACCGCTAATTCCAAAAATTACCGATAGATGGCGTTGTAAGTTGTCTCACCGAGTAACGCATAGCCTTTTTACTATACCTAGACACCAACTTTATGGCCTAAGTTGTCACCGTTTAGAGATTAAGGGGGGTGTAACGGATATAAGTTGGAACCCTGTATGTATTAAGGGATTTCTGTTATCCTCTATTCGATTATCCGTCACAGCCCTGGTCCGGATGGAGACGGTTAATCGAAGTTTTACTGTAATAGAAAAAGATACACCATATAAAGCGTACTACTCAGATTTAATGGAATAAAAATTCACAACAGGACAACATCACAGCTGCACGAATAACAGCATTAAAAGTCTAATGCAGTATTACTAAAGTGACCATTTATTTTTACCCTCAAAACGGGACACTTTTTTATAATTTTTAGTAATATGTGAATTTTAGAAAACGTATATTTCTTCATTTTTTATTTATTAATGAAAAGAACCGGAATAAACTCGTGAAAATAAATAATACATGTGATCTTGCATTTTTTTGAAGAACACATTTTTGCTTCAATATATTTGATGTTGATTTGAAAAGAATGAAATTCTTTGGCGGGAATTGTTAAAATTTACTTTGGTTATTCAGGTTACTATATAAACTGCGACTTGTAACTGTATAAACTGCAACTTGTAATATGTAGCGACTCGTCCGCAACATATTCATAAGAAAAAAGACCCTTTCTACGAGTGCATTAGAGACGGGCTGACATAGAATATATTCAATAATTATACGAAAGTCCGTATGATTTAAATATTGACGTGAAAGTGTTTGAACAGTTCCATCCAACGACTTTCGGTTCAAATGTTTCCAGTGTTACACTCTGTCACTTCATGCGGTGAAATGAAGTTAGAACTAAGCGCGAAATAGGAGGCTTCTGACCAACTTACATATGTATGACACGTAGAGCGCATGCTCCGTCATCACCGGGCTGCTAGACATTACCGTTACATTTTTATTTTTGGCGCCTTCTTGTTTGAAATTGTTATCGTAAGTTGCTCTCTTTCTGAAAACGGGACACTTGGGCGTCCCGAAGTTTTGCTTGGGGTTAACGGGGCAAGCTGCCGAAAAACGGGACTGTCCCGTTCAAAAAGGGACGTATAGTCACATTAAGTATTACAGACACAGTTGCAAGTAGGACGAAGTATCAACAACTAACATTTAAGGAGCATTTAAGGCGACCAGGGACCTTCAAAATCATTTTCTACTAACCAGTTTGAAATTTTATAGGCATTAAAAAGAGCACCATTTAAGACAGCACACAGAATTTCACTGCAATATATTGATTTATTTCTAAGTTATGGGTATAAATGTAACTTTTAATAACAATTAATGACTCTTGTTCTAAATTTCCAGGCGCTTCAATTTTTGTTCAGATTTCAAGACATCATTTTATACAAGTTTAAAAACATATTTGGAGAAGAATTTTTGGCATTCATAAAGAAGTTATTTTGCTATTAAACTGTAAATATTTTCTTCAATATCACATTCTGGGCATATTTTTTCCAAAATTAATAGTTTCGAGATATTATGTATGTTCATTTTGAAATTCTTTTCTGAAACATGAAAATTAATTCCAATTTTAGTTTGAAAAGGGTTAAAGTAACTCATAGAAACTATTAGAATGATTTCGAGTAATTTTGGAGCGCCTAGAACATTTATCATAAAAGCCATCATTTGTTATTAAAAATTACATTTATACCCATAATCCAGAAATAAATCAATATATTGCAGTAAACGTTTGTGTATTGTCTTATATAGTTCTCCTATTAATGCCTGCAAAATTTCAAATTGTTTTGCAGAGAATTAAAAAAAATGATTTTGAAGGTCCCTGGTAGCCTTAAAGTAAGTATTCAAAGTACTTGCAGTCCGTAGTTAACACGCTTCGCATGGTGTTATTCATGCACATGTGTTATTGTGCTATTGAGAATTTGCGTTCCATTAAAGCTCTGTTTTACATTTTTATCTGGTGCGTCCTTTTCTTCTACTTAATTCACTGACAAACTGCCTTCTTTAGCGCCCGGCCTTTGCTTTCGCGGCTCGTGTAAAAATGGCTTATTTTTGCATGACTGGCATTCCCTTAAAGTTTGTAGATTTGAGACACCCTGTAGAATCCAGCTCCAGTGCGTTTCTACTCCAGCTGGTTATGGAGAGTCATTAAAGGCTCGAAAGTCGAATTTTTTAATAATGACATACTTTCTGATTGTAAACTTCATGTACGAAGAAAGTAAATTCTGCTGGTACAGTTTCTGTATCACCAATATAAAAAAAAGATTAAACTTAAGTTCTTTTGCAGTCTTACTAACTGACCGCAGTCTGCGAGTCTATTTTGGTATTATAGTCTTAAAGTCCTAGATTTATATCAAATAATAAAAAATTAAAATAAAAATTCCTTCCTTTAAAAAATCCGAATTCATTGAAAAAGCGATCTGGTAACCGTTGCTACTTCATTAAATGCATATTCTGAATTATCTTTAGAATATTTCGATTTTAAGAAAATAAGTAACTGTTGCCACATCTTCGTGTGAAAAATTCTAAGAAAAATAACACATTAATGAAAGGATCACCCTAAAAAAAAAACAGTAACTGTGCAATCGCTTGGCTAGTCAAGCTGCTCAACCAAGGAAATGGACGAAAGCCATTGATGTACGAACTCTTTCCCCCAGTATATTTTGTGTTCCTTTAACGGAGTTCTGAAAAAGACACCTGTCGTAGATCAAAGGTTTCGTGAGGAAGGTACAGCTGCAAGTGAACCGAAAATACATTTTTCTATTTACCGTTTGGCAGCATTATTAGGTGCATGTGACTTTGTTATTTGTTCGTTGAGCTTGCTAAAACATTCCTTGTTTTGATCAGGATGTTTCTTTAGGGAAATCTAAGTGCAATTCGCTTTGTAATAGACGATATAGCAACCCTACACTCTCTTTTCCCATGCATTTCTATATAGTGTCTTTTATAATATACCTAGTCGGATGATTTGCAGTGAAGTAAGTCTGACTTAGTAAGAATAAAAAGAACGTAAAAAGAATTATTTATAAAATATAATATGAAATACACAACCTAGACCTGCACAATTACGGGTGTAACAGTAACCAGCAAATTAATTCAGATAAAGAGAAGTAGTAATGGTATACCTATTGGCACAAAACATATTGTTCGACTTTCCGAATGCTGTACAAAAAAGTAAGATATCGTAACAATATTGTATATTGCTACGATATTGTAGCAATAGGGATAAGTTATTGTAGCAATAGGGATGTGTAATACAGAGTGATCATAAAGTCAATAAACTTTCAAGATTCATTTAAGAAAAAGAACAAAAAAAAATGGTACGGAAGTGCAATTTGCAAAAAAAGGCGTTACTAGGAAAGAGACTCTTTAGCAGCAAATAGAAAAAAAAAAATTCAATAAGTCACTGATAGAACACGCTAGCACAAATGCAACTTCCGGAATTGTACAAATGAGGTTTATTACAAAAAAAATTGATTGCTCAGTTGATCATTTATTCGAATGAACCATGAATTTACTGTGTAATTACTGAACGCATGTTACCTATGACAGATTTAATTTTGTTATCTAAGCCGTTTTCACAAAGGAGAAGTAGAATGTAAGTGAACATACACTGATAATGACTAGCAATACATTTTTTGACACTTGTGTTACGACAACAAGTGTTCTACACGCCTTCTGGTACACGGCAAAACAAAATGGAGGCGAGTAATGCTTAAAATTGCAGAATGCAGCATGTCTACAGGAATGGATGCAATTTCCTGTCGAATCACTTTTTTCCAATTCCACCAATATTGAAGGGCATAACCGATATATTCTTGATTTCAAATAGCCCCATAACCAAAAATGAGCTGGTGTCAAATCTGGTGAAATTGATTATCAGCTTCGTTATTTTGCTTCTAAATATTTTTGATAGCATACTTTTGTAACTAAATGGTTATTCTCCGCATTTGTTTTTAATTTTGCATTCCCATATTTCTGTATAAAGGGTGGTCATAAATTATTGGACCCGTTTAAAAATTAGGTAATAAAAAAAACTGTATAATCTAGCAACTTCGTTTATTTTCTAATGAGAGAGTAGTTCAAACTGTTTTCTTTCAGATAGGTAACGCGCCGTTACGGCTCTCTATATCTACTGCAGAGAGAGAATCCAAAGCAAGTGTCAAAATGGCTACCGTACAGCAGAAGGCACGTCTGACACGTCTTTGGTTCCACGAAAGCGAATCAATCTAACAGTTCAAAGACTTTTTCGCTTAGACCCAGCTAAAAAAATCTGCAGAAAATGTGATGGTATTTGGAACATGTTTTCTTCAGATTTTCCGCAGAAAAAAGTGCAGAATGTCTGAAGAAAACTATATTCCAAATACCTTCAGATTTTTCTACAGTCAAAGGTTTAATTATTAATTTCAATTAATGTAATTATTAATTTCATTAATCGAGTTTGTGATTCAACTTACTTGTACGATGAGGATTCAGATTGTGACAAACTTCAAGCTCATCCTGTCCGGGATTCGAGCCCGCGTTCCTATACTTGGCAGGCAAAGAACGATAACCACAACGCCGCGCCGGAATACGCGAAACGGGGATAAATTAATCTATTTAACTCTCTAAGCGTTTTGCACGTATTTTTTCGTTTTTCATATTCAGTTCAAAAGCAGATGATTCATGTTTATGTGTGTAATTTCTTGAACTGCCATGGATAAAATATTTTTAAGATTTCAGAGACTTGATTAAACGCAATAAAGATCCAATTATTCACTTTAAAGACAAAATTTTAAGACTTTAAAGCAAGTAGATCAAAATAGCTAACCGTTCAGAGGGTTAAGTTTTAGCGTCAGCAGAGCTCTCGAGGCACCATCTAGTGGTGTAAAAATCAACCAACGTCAGAATACGTGTTTCAAAGTCGTAGAGATGAGTAACAGATGAGATTAGTAATATTTTTGTTCAATAATTTAGATTCTCTGTTTCAATAAATTCGTTTTCACATTCTGTCTTTCTGGTAAGCCTTCTCTCCATCCAAAGGGCGCAAGCTCCACTTTCTCCTTCTTTTTGGAGGAAAATAGCTAATCAGAAAGACAGTTGGAAAACTAATTGGAAATTAATTAAATTATGGGGGGAAAATTTAAAATGGTAAAACCTCAAATATTTATTTTAAAGATTAATTTAGAATTTACTTTTTCAATGGCATATTTAAAAAATTTAGTGCCTAAGACAATTTTCGATTGAAAAATTTTTTGAAACTCCTGTCTGCTGTAGAATTAAAGAATAATGATAATTACATTCTAATTTTGTTTTATATCCTTTGGAAAAGAAAGCTGCAATATTAGAGAATATGGTGCAAAATATGTATTTAGAGAAATGCAGATATTATGAAATAGCAGTTACATCTTCAAAAAATCAACAGATATTGGTCAAGTTTAATGATTTTGTGAAAATCTGCTAAATAACTGCAAATTGAATTGAAGACAAAATGCACAAAAGTCTTAAAAAATCTACAGGATATTTAAAGAAAAAAATAAAAATAAATTTTTTTGCAGATTTTATGCAGATTAAATTGAAGAAAAAAGGCAGATTTTTTGCTATCTTACAAAATCTGCAGAATATTTAGAGAAAAATATTTTTTAAAAATTTTTTACAGATTTTCTGCAGATTAAATTGAAGAAAAAATGCTGATTTTTTGCTGTCTTACAAAAATCTGCAGAATATTTAGAGAAAAATATAATAAGAAAATTTTCTGCAGATTAAATTGAAGAAAAAATGCAGATTTTTTCTGACTTCAAAAAATCTGCAGAAATCTTTAAAAAAACTTCAAAAAAAACTGGCTGGGCGAGTATCGAAAATGCCAGTCTCCAAGTAAAAACACCATCAAGCGTTGGCATTGGCGGCTCGTCCATAAGAGCTGCAGTCCCCCTTGAAATTATTTTAAAAGATTGTATTTTCGTTTTTATTCTAATTGGCTTACTTTTCCACTTTGAGAATTCAGTGATCAACGAAAATGGCAAAAAAGTAATAATAAATGTAAAAAGAAGACGCTAAAAAATCAATCAATAATTAAGAGAGAGATAGACCAGAGATCCATCAAGAAAAGCAACCCTTTCTCCGCTTAAAATTCAATTAATTTGAGCTGCATTTTTTTCAGCTCTCATTTGGCGCGATTTGCTCATTTGGCTCGTTTTCGCTTTTTAGTAGTTAAGTCGTTTTTTTTAAATCCGATTCTGAGGAGCTGTAATTTTTTGCTTCTTTATATTTTTTCGGGTGCTGATTACGATTCTGAGGGTTGCCACCAATAATTTTTGTTGGAATTTTAGTTATAGCCAAAAAACATTAAAAAAATTTTCTCCAGTTTTTTGCTTGTAACTCAAAAGCTATCAATTTTTAGTATATCAAAATAATCAGAGCAAAATTTCCTACAACTTAGGTCTATAAAACTTTTGCAGCACTGCTTGTTTCTGAGCAGACAAGCCACCACTGAGCGTTGGTATGAGCAATTTAAGGGAACAGGAAATGTGCATCATAGGAAAGGTGCTGGACGACCATCGGTCTCAGACGAAGCTGTTGAACGAGTGAGGGAGACATTCACTCCGTAATTGCTCACACCGACGCTTAGTGGAGTTCTTACTTGGAGACCAACAATTTCGATACTGCTGGAGTAGATTTAGAGCGTCGCGCGCATAAAAACCAATCCCACTATAGGCGCCTATGGGAATGTCTTTTACCACGCCAAGTTGACCGTTGTGCCAGCTAGGGTTTCCGTGTTTACTTTGATTGGCGCGAAACTAAGTTTTTTCTTCATCGTGTTTTGAAAACCTTCCATCTTTATTTACAATTAACAACTAATAACAAATTATTTTCACCTTTAAGACACTCAAGAAGGAATTCATTCTACTTTAAGTCACACAAATACACACAAAAAAACTACAAAGTAGAAGTGTTTACATCCTTATAACAGATTGCATCTCTCGGTCGTCGTCGAAATAGAAAAACTTTACAAAGCATTTCTCGCCAAAAAAAGCGAAATATCGCCAAATATTGGCATCGAAAACACTCCCCATAGGCGTCTATAGTGGGATTGGTTTTTATGCGCGCCGCGCCGTAATGGCGTTTTACTTATCTGAAAAAAAAATGTTTAATCTAATCACTCATTTAAAAAAAATCGAAGTTTCTACATTATAGGGTTTATTATACTAATTTTTGAAATTGCTCCATTAATTCATGACCACCCTGTATTTATGTTTAATGATATCTGTAAATTCTTTTGATTTATTTAAATTTTCTATTTTTTTCAGGGTGAACTTTGGACATTTTTGCGGTCTTCTGTTGTCTTTCTATTTCACGAAGAACATCAAGACCCTGATGTCCACTGGAGAATCTAGCACGAAGCACTCCCTCTTCCACCGTTACTTAATGACAGTTCGACACGTACAAAAATGGTACGAAGGAGACGTATGGGATGTAAATGACAGGGCGCACCGATCGTTATCCATTGTCAGATCGATGCATGCCAGAGTTGGCAAGAAGATGGCTGAACTAAACGACGGAGTCGTCTATGTATCTCAGTGGGACATGGCTGTGACGCAATGGGCTTTTGTTGGACCAATAGTTCTGTTTCGATCACTGGTCGGTGTCCATGGATGGACCAATGACGATTACGACGCAATTCTTCACTTCTGGCGAACAATTGGCTACTTGCTTGGCATAGAAGACAAGTACAATCTGTGCCAAGGTAGTTACAGCCAAGTGCTTGCAGCGTGTGAAAAGCTGCTTCATAAAGATTACAAACCACTGGTGGAAAAAGCAGATCTAATCTCGGTTTCCATGGCAAAGAATGTAACGGAAGCGATGAGTCTGATGGACCATCTCTTCACGTGGCCAGCTTTGGCGACTTACATCCACGAATTAGTTGGTCTTCCATGTCCGGTTGATATGGGTATTATCGATAACGTTTGCTACAGTTTAATCCACTTCATGATGACTTACTTGATCAAGTTTGACAGAGTCAGGGTTTTTATGAACGATTTCACTCGGTGGAAACTAAACGCTGCTGAAAGGAAAGACTTGCAGTTGATGGAAAAAGAAAGGCGTGCTGTTACCGCTGGAACAGTAACAGCAGGTTAAAGAACTGTAAATATTAATGTACAGAATTAGGGCATTCTTACCAAAATATTGCCCTTTATGGTGATACTTACAGTAATATGTGTACTTATTATAGCAATATAACTTATTTTTACTGTTTTCCTATTACCTTAAGGAAATATAAATGCATTTAACTCTCTGAACCCGGCTAGAGTAAGAATTCCAGTACCTTAAAAACAGAAGTAAATTTTTGTTCACGAAAGCAAAATGAAATCTTTCCTTTCTTTACAGAAATTCCAGGAGGACGACACCCAAGTTTGGGAGATCAATTGTCAACAAAGAAAGGAACCACTTTTCTCCCGTAAAATTCACTCAGGCGCCCTAAATCGCCTGAGTCCGGCCTCTGTCTAATGGGGCGGGATATGGCTCATAGGGTTAAAGACCAGCGGGGACATTTCCCCTTGAGCATCTCGTATATTTCCATAATATAAGGCGCACTGTGTTTCACTTCGTTGTGTAGTGAAGAGAATCGAGATTCATTTTTGATCAGAACTTGATCTATTTGGTCTAAAATTTGAAACAGTTTTACAGTTTACAAGTGAAGTGTCATGAACACATATATCTTATTCGTTACGTTTTTGAGTTATCGCGTTCACATACGCGAATAGACAGGCCGAATAGGGACGTAGTGGAACCGGAACGCCGTTCCGTCAATTTTTTCTCCAGAGAAATAAATAAAAGAACTGTAAAAACCTCCTTAAAACAGCGCAATCTCTGATACCCAGGTTAGAGCGTTCCGGCACTGATTTATTTGCGATTACGCCACTGATACCGGCAGTCAGTAAACACTTTGCCGGGTATTGTCCAGATTTTATTAGAGATCTGCAATTCTACTCATAAAACCATATTTTTAAATGTTTAATCTAACTCGTGTACACATGCACCTTGATGGACTGACCGACAGACTTCCCTTTGACACACTTCGTCCCAACTTAAATACAGAACTGCAATTTCGGTGTAAAGACCAAATACCAAATTTCATTTGTCTTTCTCGTTCAACTTGTGAAGGAGTGGCGTTAGAGTCCTGTCGTCCTGTGCCCGGGGGGCACGACCTGCTGGCATCATGCACGGGACATGGGCCGGCGTTCTGCGCGGGGGAAGGGGTGTAATGAAATTGATTTCAAATTTTCTCCAGATCTTAATTTATCTACTAGTTTCATACCCCGTTATGTGAAAGGGATACAAAAATTTTCCCCGACGGGGGGGAGGGGGGGCGGTCACTCCACTGGCGCCACCCCTGCACTTGTGAGTTATCGTTTACAAATGGATGCTCACAATTCTATAAATGGCTGATTTTTTCGGACTCGGGGAGATCTAAAACGTGGAGTTTCATCAAAATCTCGATGTCTAATTTTTTTGGCGATTGCAGCACAGTAAAAATTCGATCAACCGTCCCTCTTTTAACTGTCAGTTTCTGTTATCCGTCATCAAAGTCAAAAGTAACGTAGGTTTACAGTATTACAATACATTTCTATACATTACACTGAAGTATATAATGATCGTTACGTAAAATTAAATGCAATGGGTATGTATTAATCACTTTGTATGCTCACTATGTATTTTCGCTCCAAGCCAGCAGTGAAATCCCGTTGCTGTACATATGTATTAAGAGATCTCTTTTATCCGTCTATTCGGTTATCCGTCACAGCCCGGTCCGGACGGGACGGTTAATCGAGGTTTTACTCTACTTTCTCTTTCTATACTTCGTATACGAGAAAGTAAGAAAAAGTAAATATTCACAAATGAGATTAAAGATGAATTTCTTCAGTATTTTTCTACAAGTATTTATTTGTTCATGGAAAAAAAATTGAAACTTGTTATATTTGTTAAGTTTTTTTTATTTATTTTGTCGAAGATTAATGTTTTGTTGATCAGTATTGTTAGCTTTTTGTTCAAAATGAGTCAGCCACTTTACCGATAAATGCACAGTTTAATCTAAAAAATATCCCACTTTAAAAATGTAGCAACGATTTACATTAAAAAATAAACTCTTTTTTTTTTGTGCCAGAAGTTTTGAATTTGATGAAGGTTATCTAAGAAAATTTGCTACCAAGATAACGGGGTATTTTTCATCAACCAACTTTTACTTTTAATAAGGTGACCAACCGTCCTCCTTTTGTAAGTTCTGTCCTATTTCGAAAAGTGTCCTCTAAATGCCCTCCTCTTCAATATTTGAAATTAGAAGACTGAATTTAGATTTAAATTCTGAAAAATTAATACAAGGAAAATAAACATGATGAAATTGATAAAAGATGATGGAAACACTCAGCCATTACAAAAATGTACATATTTTATTTGAAAATTTATTCTTATTCAATTTTTGTCGTACTGCCCTTGTCGTGTTGCTGTCTTTTTGAAATAAAGACATCAGATTTTAGAAAAATAATTCTATTTTGGACACAAGCACACACAAGACAAACAACGCACATAAAAGATACAGTGCGGTACTTTGCACCTTAAAAGCCAGAGCTTTCCAAAAATAACGACCGCAACTAGGCCTAAATATCTCCCCTCGCTTCTCGAGGTCGTCACTCAAACTGCCTCGTTTACATAAAGCAACCCGAGACTACTAAGGAGTTGCGCCAAGCGTCCAATCAACCATCGCCAACGGTAGCCAAACATTACACCTCCCTCCTAAGATAATGATTAATTATTAATTAAGCATTTATCTGAAACTCAAACTTTGTCTACCGGCGATGAGTTGCTGTGACGTTACAGATTTATACATAGATTTAGGTACATAGATTTATACATACAGATTTATACATACAATTAGAAGACTGAATTTAGATTTAAATTCTGAAAAATTAATACAAGGAAAATAAACATTATGAAATTCATAAAAGATGGTGGAAACATTCAGCCATTTCAAAAATGAACATATTTCATCTGGAAATTTATTCTTGTTCAATTTTCGTTGTACTGCCCTAGAATTAAAGCAGCAGTTGAAAGGGTATTTTGACTTGCAAATTATTTTTGGACATGTGAGGAATCGAGATTGAATGTTGATACTCTAGTCGCAGCACTTGCCGTTAAATTCACTATGAGGGGATATTTCTTTTTCAGATATTTTCAATATATTGTTAGAAGATAATACATTGACAGAAAATATTCATTCTATGGAAAAGTACTCATTTGAATAATAATTATTAGGCATGTATGCATAATTACAATTTAAAATGTTAAAAATGCTTTTATTAAGCATTTCTCATATTATAGTAAATTCTGTATTATTGCGGAATGAACAAAATGTTTATTTTATTTACGATATATCTTTCATCAATTTATTTGTGCCCTCCTTTTCATTGGAAAAAAGTTGGTCACCTTACTTTTAAAGAACTGTGCTCAATGAACTCACTTAACTCGAACTTCAGAAATACGAGTGTTTTGTTTTAGATTTATACAGATGTTCTCATCAGTGCCATTATTTTTTACCTTTGTATTGTGTTCGTTAGTCATATGTACTTAGTTTAGATAATTTATTTCCGAAATGTTATCTTACATTAATTCTTAAAATAAAATCTTTAAAAGAAATTAAATGAAAAAACACTTTGACCCGCCAACTGTGCAGCTTCCTTTTCCGGAATGCACTTTGGCAAAATGCCATGGACAGTAAACTTCAGTAAAAGTCATTTTGGATGGCTTCCATGAGACAGATATAAAAATCGTTTGGTAACGATTTTACACTTGTGATCCAACTTATGATTTTCTTTTGTTGTATTGTTATTTGTTTTCTTTCATATATATTCGTTTAAAAAATATGTAATACCTCATTTGTTTGCTATTCATGTCTAAATCTTAATTGCCCAATTTCTTTAATTATTTATTAAAATGTGAGCTTCGTATGAATTCTAAATACAATGAAAAATTAAGAATGAATACGTATCTTTTCAACCTTAGAAATAGAAAATGCCTTTTTTTTATTTCTTTCAGCAAGTAAAATTCAAAATAAATATTTGAAATTTAATAGAGTAAAAATGTGAGAAAGCTTTTCTTACATATCACCATACACTAGAACTACCTTCCGTAAAGGAAGATAGTTCTATTGTGCATTAAGTATGATATGTTTGTGTTTAACTAAAATAAATGTTTATCTTAGAACTTTTGATGGACTTTTTATAATATTTCTAATTGTTTTCGCAATTTATTTATGTTAATTTGTTCTTAGATATTCTTTGTAAATGTATTAATTGCATGAATTGTGTTAGTTTGTCAATTTTTGGATATATAAGATTTTCGCTTTTTACGATATTATTATTGAAGAAATTAAATTTATTGATCCAATAGAAATTCTCTGGAAATTGTTACTGCTTCAGGAGGATTCAGAATAATAAAATCAATTATTTTCCTAATATGAGTTTGTGAAAGAATATTTTACTTTAAGGAAAAAAATCACTGGCATTTTGTTCTATGAAACGAAAAGCATGATTTAATTAATGAAAAGATGTATTTTTATAAAACTGAAATTATTTTCCTTAAAAATATATTGAAATTAATTTTATTTTTTAATATAAGTACACCCATCTAAATTCATACTTCCTTCTAATAAATCATGTTTTTAACAAGCAATCAAAAGTAGTTGTTTTCTATTTTTAAATTACATTTAAAAATGAATTTGGTTCAAATTTTAGTTACTACTGTTGCTATACCATATCTCAATTAATCATCGATACAATAATATTTTTTTGCTGCTATACATTTTTACTGTTGTGAAACCTCGAATAAATTTCAGATTTTCATGTACAATGGCTTCAAAAAGTTTCCACATAACGAAGTAAAATTTGAAAATTTGAGTGCATATTTATAATTTCAAAATAATGTAGAGCAAACTATGAATACTTGACTCTAGTTTTAATTTTTCTTATATTTCTAGAATATTTTGATTGTTAGCATAATAAAAGGATTTGTTTTTAAGAATCAGAAATATACTAAATTGATATCTCATTTAAAGTATCCTTTAACCTTAAGGATACTTCACCCAGTTTGCAAAGAATGCTTAAATTCTTTCCACAATTTATATGTACACGAAATTCAGATTTTAGGTTAAAACTACTGAATTGAAAGTGTCTTAATTATCAAAAAATATTAATGAATCTAATATTAAAAATTAAATAATAAGGCAACTATATAAAGCCATTGGTATTAATAACAATCTAGTTATTAAATTAAATTAGTTCAAAATTAAATAAACAGTTAAAATACTGAATTAATTAAGTTATAGTAATAATAGCAATGGAATCTAGTAACGTCACTAGCGCAGTGAATAATTGCCGGTTTTGGAAAATTAAAATATAACAGAATAGCACCAAAATGAAGCGAAAGAATCTAAAAAATGTTGTGCGAAACAAGAAATTGGAAGATCTTAATAGACTAATACTTGATTTTCCTGATTTTTAATAAGGCAAAAGAAAAAAAAACCTGGAAAATTTAAACGAACAAAGAGACAAATTCAACTTATAATGAAATATTAAAAAAAACCATAACAGTTCGAGCAAAAGATTGTTATTAAAATAATAAATAAATGAAAATCGATTATTTGAAAGCGACGAAAAAATGGAATAAATAAATTTCAATTCTTTTCAAATTTCTTACTAAAATTTCTATTTTTTCTAATTATCACATTGAATTTTATTTTTTAATAATTATATACAGAATATTTTTAACTAATTATTCTCATATAAAACTGAATTACCAAATACACCGTCATTATGCCGATAATTAAGGCGAAGGTTTGCAAATAAAACCATCCAGCTTGGTTATTTAAGTTGCAATACTGGCAGCAAACTCCACCGCAGCAGAAAGTGAATTCCAACTAGTGTTCCTTAAACATCGATAGTTTCAAAACTATCGATAGTTTTCTCCCCGGCGATACTATCGATAGGTGTTCTTCCAATCGATAGTTTAGAAACTATCTATAGTTCTAGTCGATTGTTTCACTCGATAGTTTTGAAACTATCGATAGTTCCAGTCGATACGTAGTTTTAAAATTATCGACTGAAAACGCGCCTATCGATAGTATAGCCCGGGGGGAAAATTATCGATAGTTTTGAGAAATTCGACACTATCGGTTGTTTCAGTCGATAGTTCCGAAACCCGATACTATCAACTTGGCATCGATAGCCTATCGATGTTTAAGGAACACTAATTCCAACCTTACAATATACTTCGGTCGGTTACGAACAGCTACAGTAAATACCAATTCTTGTTTTGAGAAATTTTATTGCAAGGGTCAAATACCTCTAATTGGCTAGGGTCAATTATCCTTAACTTGACTTTTTACAAATTATCTAAAGATTAAACCACTTATAATTAAGATATTGCATAACATCGTATATCAATTTATAGTACGAGGCATGCTTAAAACTCAGAAATATTTTAATTCATCCATTTAAATTTTTTCGTAGGAATGGAAAAGGGTAAAGTGGTAGGAAGGGAAAAGATAACATAGTAAACTTTCAATCCACAGAAGGAATGTCAATGTGTACATTTACTTTGGGACCCTTAAAAGATGTTTACTAATACATTATTTCAATGGCTTCTCAGTTTGGAATGGAAATCCCTTCCAAAAGACCATATGACCAAAGGTCAACTAAGGATGGTACACACAAATTACCAAATATCTCACAACCTGGGAAAATAATTTTGAGTCAAGTATCCCTAGTTTCTCCCATCTTGTCTGAAAATATTTGACAGTTTGATGGAACTGACTATATAAAGTACTAGCAGTACGCGCACGGCGTTGCCCGTGGAATCAGGACTGGGAAAAAATGACAACAATGACACGAAAAAGTTTTTAAAACAAAATCAAAACAAAAGATACACATTATTTGATTTCAGTGCTTATTTTATTTTTCGCGATACAGTACAGAGTACGTTATTCCAAAACAATATTGGAACTTGAAAATGATTATTATACAGCAAGCAAAATATAAAATTGAATCCGAAAATAATAATCGAAGTAATTCATTCAGGTGAAGGTCATGATGTATCCTGCGCGTCCGCCAATCAAAATTGCCAGCTACTTTCCGAAGAAGTGCCGCGCGAGGAACTCGATCGAGAAAAATAACTCTCAACCGTCCAGAAAAAAAATTAATTAAAAACACAGGGGAAAGCTATTTTAACCGTTCTTGTTTTAAATCTGACAGAAGCGTTCTAGTTATAAGCTGAAAAAAATTGAAATTAATAGTGTTATTGGAAAGTCGGATGCAACAAATTTAAAATCAAAAGTAACATCTCGATGCCAAAACTGGATATTTTTTTTAAATTTCTAAAAATTCAGTAAATTGCGTTATAAATTCAAAACTAACTTCATTAGAACGGAAATCGCGTGCTCTTTCAGATGGTGTATCTATTTTTGTCGTACAATTATTCGAAACCATTCTATTGAGAAATTTGTGCGAAAAAAAATCAACAAAAACAACACAAAACATTAAATAAAAAAATTTCTAGATTAAATTTTAAAATTTCGGCTTCGAGGTGCATTCAATCACCATTACGACTACCTGTGTGCCAAATTTCATGGCTGTAAGTGCGATAGCTTCGTCTGGACATCGCAGACAAACACACACGCACACACACAAACATTGCCTTTTATAAGTATACTAGCAGAACGCGCACGGCGTTGCCCGTGGAATCAGGACTTCAAAAACATGAAAAAAAAATCGCCCACAATAACACGAAAAAGTTTTGAAACAAAATCAAAACAAAAGATACACATTGATTTTCCCGCGATAATGACATGTAGAAAAGCAGTACAGAGTACGTTATTCCAAAACAATAATAAAAAAAAAATTGCAACGTGAAAATCTTTAATATACAGCAATGGTGTATCTAAGTTATGCTGATGCAATACAGTCTCAAACCACAGTACCGTGACGTTTCAAGGTCACGACAGTACCCCCTTCGTCACCCCCCTGGAGCTTGCGTGAAAAGCTATGGCACATTTTACGCAGATGGTAAAGAAACTCTTTTAGATCATCACGAAAAAAATTCTCTCATAATTCAGCGAATTACGTTAGAAGTTCAAAGCCAACTTATCACCCATGTCAGAATCTTCCAGCACTGCTTAATTTACGACTAAACCCTTGCGTCCAACGAAATGATTTCAAATTATTCCTAGCAAAACATGCTAAAAATTGAGGAGAGAATAATTCCAACAGATGGCGCTAGCCGTAGCCAGGGAGAAACTCACCGTTCCGGAGAAAGAACTTCATTCGAAAAGAATTTTTTTAACCCTTTAAGAAAAAAAATTATTAAAAACGAACGGACAAAGATATTTTAACCGTTCTTGTTTTAAATGAGAGATAAATACCTCTGTTGTTACCATAAAAAAACTGAAAATCA
>BGPR01015551.1:0-26787 GCA_013235015.1 Araneus ventricosus
GCAGCACACTTTTTAAGTCAGGAATAAGTACAACCAAAACCCGTAAGGTGTCAGATCGGGAGATCTGGGAGGCCATGTGCGTGGAAATGATCGACTGATAATATGATCCTCCCCAAAAGTTGAACATAGCCGGCCTTTCATAGCCGCATCGATATGCAATGGTGGTCCATCTTGTGACGGTGTACAGTGCAATTGTGGAATGATGTTGCGCTATAACACACTGCTTAGCGCTCACTACTGACATAAGTATTTATAAACACATCCCTAAAACGTTCGCCATGAAAAATAGGGCTTCTATCCGTTCTGTAGAAACCGTACCTTTTTATCTTCATTCGTTTTCGGATTTTAATTTTTTTTTAACCCGCGAGGACGCGCGCTACGAAGAGTAGAAGATGCGCAAGGGTGTGCTGAACCCCAATTGGTTATTTCGCTATTTAAGCAAAACTAGCAACATTTTTATGCTGTATCTGATCCAAATTATTTAAGAAAACAGCTTTATTTATACAAGAACAAATTTTTAGACGAAAAATGTAGTAGATAATACATTACATTATTCAGCGCATTGCGAAAATATAAGAAAAGTAAAATTTTTACACAAATGTTTTCAAAACTTTTTTTAGTAAAGAATCATCAATATAATAATCGTTATACAATTTGTAAAGGAAAACACTGCTACTAACTTTCTTAGGTACAGAGAAACCCATTTTTTAAAAAAATCCAAATAAGAATTCTGATGGGCTTTATCTTTAGATCTAATACATTTAGGACGTAATGCACTTATCTTTCAGAATAATTTCTACAATTTTAAGCTTTTCTTCCAATAGTTTTTGTGAAAGCGGAGAAGACAAGTAATAGCTGACTGCAACTACATTACGTCGAGAATAATATAACATTTGCATCAATCTCTTGACATTTTCACTTACACTATTATCCAGTATAAAAGTCTTGTACCCGCAAAAGTCTCCATTTTAGAAATATAGAATGTTCATAAATCCACTAGTTTCCTCACTAAAACTTAAATAGCGATAGGACATTATTTTCCTGTACATAACACGATCATACAATTGAACAAAGAAACCTGACGCGAGGAAGCGCAGAAATACGTTTCACATCAGTTATGGTGAATTCCAATAAAAAAAGTTAATTTTTCGTTTGAAACACGTTCCGTCTATTGAATGTGAACTTAGAAGCAGATAGCATGGATGTGACTCATTTCAATCAAAGGGAAGTCAGTATTTTTCACATTTTACGTGGCGTGGGGTGTCGGACACCCCCTTGTGCGTCCTCGCGTGTTAAAATTTTTTCCGCAGTTTTGGATCACCTGGTATTTTGATTCTACAATGTAGGATTACTTCGGGCAGAATGTGTAGTTTGGTGCATGTAACATTTCTTTAACTCTTTCTGAGAACGAGCTATTCAATAAATTGCGATGAACATGCTTATAAAACATACACTTCGGAGTACCAATGAAGTCGTGATTAATTGTTAACAAGATTCGCGTAAAAATTTTATTTGACACCTTCTGAGAACGCGCTATTCAAGAAATTGCGATGAACATCCGAATTGAAAGGTACTTTTCAAACATACACTTCGGATCACCAATGGAGTCGTGATTAATTGTTAACAGGATTCCTCATCACAAAAATTGCTAGGAAATGTGCCATCACGCCACATGCCCTCTATAGTCATTTTATTAGACAAAAATGAACAATACATTTTCCTTGATGTGCAGTTATAAATCTTTTTCATGAAAAAGGTAAATGAAATGAGCAATGACGCTCAGAATTAAACGAATGTGTTATATTATTCAAAAGCAGTTTTGGATTAGTTCCAAAAATTTTGGATAATTTTAGATGATTTGAAATTATAATATATTGATGAGATTTAATGCTTATTGGAGGATGGAATCCTTCCGATTCCGCTTTTGTGTGGTCCCCACAATAGATTTTGTTACTGTCACCATGCTCTGAATAATATTTAAGAATAAATCATGTTTGCTCCTTCTCCTGTAGCATGGTCTTATCTATTACCCGAATGACTTGGTGGAACTATCTATTTGAAAAATTCTTTGCCTGCTATATACAAAAAACACGGCATTCGACTATATAAAACTATTTTGCAATAATTTATTTAAAAAAATAAGTTGCTGTTTGTTTAGGAGATTTAGAAGTTGAAGATTTCCTCCACAAACTACTCGCATACTTTTACAGTATTGGGCATTTTGGATTTAATTTCGTCGCTTAACGAAGGGAATCGAATAGACACTTTGGTTCTCAATAGGTTAAGCAAAAGTGTTCAAATTATGGTTCTCAATAGGTTCAGGAGTTCAACAATTTCTCATCAAAACAAAATTAAGAATTTTATTCATCTAGCTCGTTAAATTTTTGATTTATTATGTTCTACAGCGTATCCAATAATTCAACGTGAAGAAGGAAGATTCATAATTTGCTCCACTTTCTCCAAAGAGAAACCAGTCTTTTCCGTCCAGATCCCAATTAATTGTTTTTTATTTCCTTCAACAGTCTTCTCAGTTGAGTTAAATGGTATCGTCCCATTCCCACAATCTTGGCCAACATTTCCACAAATAGCAACTTTTGTAACCGAACATCCTCTTCCTCTCGGGATGAAGGAATTTAAAACCAACCGGACTTCAACTATCCATCCTGCGTCTTCATCTCTCCATCCTTTCCTTTGGAGATGGAAGGTCTCGTTTGTCCTGTTCAAATAGAGTTCCATTAGATAACTCTTCTTCAAAATCGAACATATTGAAACTCTGTGCGGCCCATCTCTGTGTTTGTGTACATTTTTATTTTATTTTTAATATTCTATTAATTTGTTTTTCATATTTTTCCTTTCATTTTTTTGTTTTTTTCAATGTATTTTTTTTTACTCTTCATATAATTTTTCCATTGCATTTAGTCTTTATTATTGCCCAGTTATTTCATGTTTAACTGTGTAATTTTGTGTTTTTTCAAAGTTTCATTTTACTCTGTTTTACCAAAATATTTTTATAATGTATAGCACAATAGCAATCCTTCCTAATGCAATAGCTCCTGTAAATATTTGTAAAATTGTTGCGTTTTTAATTAGGCAGCGGTATAGAGAATTGTCAAGTTTAAAGAGAGGTCACCCCCTCGGGTGTTGTGATTTTTCTTACAGTTCATGTCCGCGACACTGCTTAAATAACCTTAAGGTTATAATTGCAGGGACATGGAGTGGTGTTATGCTATACACTGTCCCCACTTATATCCGTTACACCCTCCCCCCTTAACTTTTAAACGGTGACAGCATTGGTCGTAAATGTGGTGTGTAGGTATAGTAAAAAGGCTATGGCTACTCGATGAGACAACTTACAACGCCATCTATCGGCAAATTTTGGGATTAGCAGTCGTATCTCGAAGACGGTACAAGATGCGGGAAAAAAGTAAATTACAAAATTGTAGAGCGTCTTCGATTTAATACGAAAAGACACCTCGAGTACAATAATGTTAAGAAAAAAACGTGTTAAATGCGCATTTGCTTGCTAGCATTTTCGGAAATTTTGACATCATGTGACACGAATAGAAGGAAAAAATTTTATTTTTCGGGCAAAAAATGACACTATACTTTTTCTTGTGGAAATAACTCAAACAGCAGTTGTATGCACCTATCCGCCATTGCAGGACGTATTACTGTTGCTTGTGTTTGCGCATATATGCTAAAACTTGTGCAAAGTGAAATTTAAACAAGGACTCAAATTTCCATTGTAGATGACGGAGAGAACTTTGAACACCAAAAATAAAGGTATATTGTGTTAACTAATCGTTTTCTCTCGTTTTAACCGGTTTAGAGATATCACAGTTTCGGAAATCGAGAACAAACAAATGTGCACTATAAACGTTCATTTCTTCGTATTAATGTGTACAAGGTAACTTTTTGTACTAAATCGAAGACGCTCTACAATTTTATAATTGACCCTTTTCCCGTATCTTGCACTGTTTTCGAGATAGGACCTCTAATTCCACAATTTGACGATAGATGGCGTTGTAAATTGTCTCATCGAGTCACTCATAGCCTTTTTACTATACCTAGACACCAACTTTATGTCCTAAGCTGTCAGCGGTTAGAAGTTAAGGGGGTTGTAACGGATATAAGTGGGAACCCTATATAAGGACGGGTTGATGGACAATCTTCTCTTAGAAGAATGTCTTCAAAACTTTGATCCAGATTTAAAATTTTGGTGTTAATCTAACATATTAAATTTCATTCAACTAATTCGTTCCGTTTTCCGTATATCGTTTTGCTTAGCATTTCAGTTATCAAATTATCATTAGTTAGAGCCAGACGGCAAATAGGGAGAAGCAAATATAAAACGTTTTAAGATCCAGGAAGAACTGGAAGGTGCAGCCTCATCAAAAACTTGAAAACAAACATTTTGATGATAACCAAACTTTCCTTTCGTGCACAAAAAATAGAAATATTTTTTAATAAGTTCACAAAAAGGAAGATTCATAAAAAGGACGAATACATTTTCATGATGGAAATTTCAGAATTCAATTCATTATCAAAGTTCAAGAAATCTGATATTCTTAATCTATAAATTCAATTAAATTCGCGTTTTCCATTATGGTGTTTTTAATCAATAAAGACAACTAAATTAGCATTGCCAGTATGACATCAAAGCATTTAGATTGGTGACATTTCAATTCTTATATAGGTTTGCTAGAGAAGATCGCTTCAATTAACACCTTCACTTGGATCAAAATCTCTCCGTGACACATATGTGATCTGTGACAGGATTTACAGCACGTTTGGAGAAAAGTGCGCTCTTCACAAGGAAAACAGATCAATGAGATCATGCCTGGCAACAGCCGCTACTTGTTGTTACCAAAAATTGAGTTTAATCAAGTATATCAGGTGAAGGGGTTTGATATACTGAAAATCGATATCTTCATGCGAAGAAGAATCCTCAGTGATTAATATTTACTTTGCTTGATCAATATTAAAGACGTGTTTGAAAGGAACTCTACGAATCTCATGATCCAACCTATTATTTTACTAAAATATCCAATCAATATTCAGATTTTAATGAGCGAAAGTTTTATCCAAAGATATTTTTAAAGAATTCATTTAAGAGAAACTTAGGCCTACGCGTCCAATTCTTTCACTTCGGGATACGCTTTGAGTCATTCGACAAAAGAATTCAACGTTTAGGCACAGAAATGGTACATTTAAACTATATGTACTGCACGAAAAATAAAAAGTGTTGAATTATAATATTTGATGCGAAATTTAATTCCGAGCCACAAAAAGAAAATTTACCTTTCCTTTATCTCAGTTTCATACTGTGTATGGTAATTATTATTGTCGGTGTGGAGTTCTACGATTTATGCATTGAAGTAAGAATTTAAAACCAAAACCCTTTTCTTAATAATAGTTAAATAATAAAGAAAGGCATTATATATTTGGGATTTATTTTTTTAATTTTTCAATAAGTGTACCTTAAAACTCAACACGAGTGTGCGACAATCATTGAAAAAACGATTTTATTCCCCCCCAAGTCCTATTATGGTGCCTCATCGTGGCGGGGCTGGTGGCCCTGGGTGGAATGGGCGATGTATGTCTGGAGTTTTTTCTCATGGCAGGGTAACCCAAGGCGTGAAGGCCATTCCATTACACCCAGTTAAAGCATAAAGGCAATGGACAAAGTCAGACTTCTTCCCTCGGGCGTCCAAGGTCTAATGCCAACAGAAGCTGCACTCTCCTCCTTTACCATGAATCATTCGTTTTCTGTGGGCGAGCGGTCTCTTGGACTTGGTCTAGCTGAGGACTGGAACTAGTGGAATAAGAAACAACAACAACGATTTTATTCATCCAGAATATATTGCTTCTTTTTCATTCATTCGTTGCTTAAGATAAATCGGAATGCAGAAGGACAGACGTTCCATTCTCTAAATTGCATTTTTCATCAAAATCGGCAACCACCACAACAATACTTAACCCTCCGATTGCGAATGTTTTTATATGTGTAATTTTTAATATACTTTTTGTAATTTGTTTTATAATTTTTGTGTAATTTTTTATATTATTTCGATGCACCCCATCGGGGGGACACCGTGAATTCGCGGAGGAGAGGCTGCCGTATAAGTACGCAGGCTCTCGTCACCCCGATGGCACAATAATGACGGTGTGGCTCTTTGGGCCCACTTCCGATGACGGGTCGTACCCCGGTAAAACGGGGGGTTGCTGCATGAGCCCCTCGTAATGGGGGCTATTATGCAGGAACCACAGTGCCTGACTATCTGTTGCGACGGCCGGACTTTCAGTTGTTACCTGGATGCTTAGGCAGGGCTGGGTGATGTTCTTTTGGTCTATTATTTCGATGCAACGTTCGCAGATGTGTTCAAATACAGTTGAGCCAATCGAGTTATTTATATGCAAAGCTTTATTAGCATAATATGATTCAATGCTATAAAAGTACTAAGTAAACACATTAGCCTGTGAAAATCGCAGGATGCATCAGAAAACAAACTTGGTTCCAACCCGCGGAAATCGTGGGATGTGGAGTCATAGGGTTAACAGTGCACTACACCAACATAAGCAGTGTAATTTGTCGTGCGCATGAATAGTGCGATCTGGAGTCAAAGATTTACCTGCATTTCATCATGGTCAACCATATACGAAGTGAATTGCAAAGTTAAAGCATTGATAATTCTTTCGTATGGCAGAGACTACCAATAGTTTGTGATGAAAGATATTACCTGAATTTCATCGTGACCAACAATGTACGAAGTGAATTGCAAAGTTGAAATATTGAGAATTCTTCTTTCCTATGGCAAAGACTACCAATAGTTTGTTCGTGATATGGAACATTAACAACGAAAGGAGCAGTTGAAATGTGAAAGATGATAGCGAAGCAAACGTTTAAATAATGGTAGACAAATGAAGTCGAGGAAAAGCTGAAATCAACAGTAAAAAAAAAAAAAAGAAAGGTGCAGTTCGGGTCCGCGCCGTAGATTTTTCCTGAAAATGTTGGGATAAAATCATAAAACAAGTATTTCGAATTAATATGTAATTTAATTATCAATCTCTTTAATGCAATATACACAGAGTAGTATAATGGTTACCGAATAGATAAATCACAAGCTACCACAGACTCTTGCTACTTACGATAAACTAGTTACAGAATAGATAAATCACTAGTTTATCGTAAGTAGCAAAGTGTGAACTAGTGATTTATCTATTCTGTAACTAGTTTATCGTAAGTAGCAAGAGTCTGTGGTAGCTTGTGATTTAGCTATTCGGTAACCATTATACTACTCTGTGTATGTTGTATTAAAGAGATTGATAATAAAATTACACATTAAAATATTCTTAAGATTCCAGAGACTTGATTAAACTTAATAAAGATACAATTATTCACTTTAAAAACAGATTTTTACGACTTTAAAGCTACTAACATCAAAATAGCAAACCGCTCAGAGTGTCAATACGAAATACTTGTTTTATGATTTTATCCCGACGTTTTCACGAAAAATCTACGGAGCGGACCCGAAGTCCGCCTTTATGTTTTATTTAGAGTAATTTTTGATTTCGCCATCTGTTAACTGTATATAGAACTGCACTTCGCATATGAGCAGTAAAACAAAATTTACTACAAATGTTCATATTTCCCGTAATATTCAAATTTTTGAATTCAAATTTTATAAAATGTTTCTTTCACGTGTTGTCAAGTTTTCTGTAAGTTTCGTACAATTCGGAAGAAAACTCTGCATGCTATAATCAAAAAACATGCGGAGTTTGAAATTTTGAATTTAGTACAGATTTTTACTTTTATTCTGATAAAAAATTTTATTGTCTCACTTTGAGTCCTAATAATAATCAAGCTCTTTAAAATGACACCAGAATCAATCTCCTAGCTAAGCGCGTTTCCACGCTACACTTATTTATAACCTTGCATAAAACCAATTCATAACAAACACACGCATGCGCCTACATTGGTACGATGACGTCACAGGTAAAAAAACTATGCTACAAACTCTTACAGATATGATCTATTTGTTGTGGGGTCAACCATTTTTTTCGCATTATTAGTCTCGCAGTTATTAGCGATTCAAATCTGACGGTATTTTGTCACACAAGAAAGTTCGACTGATTATCACTTTAACGAGTGGAAAGACGTTTTTACTTCAATATGCATAAACAGATTTGTTTAATAAAATATCTCTTATATCGAAGATTAAAAAAGTTATATGTTCAACACACAACTTCAATACAAATGAAAATAAGCTTATTGTAACGATTTTAATTAGATTTATTTGCGCTATTAATACAAACTAGCTTTACATTAATTGTATCTTTAAAGCAATCAGCATTCTAAATTAATTTTAATACCTTTTATTTTTATAATAAAAGAAAGAAAATTTAACACTTTGTTCAGAAACATGATTGCAATATTTATATACGTTGATGAGCATAAAGTAATAAACTTAAACTTCTAATAATTAATTAAAAGTTTGAGAGACAATAGTTCCTTCTTAAAGTTCTGAACCGTTAATTTCTGCAATATTTATCTTAAGAAATAAAGAAATATACTTTTAACAATTAGCTTTAATAGAATAAATGAAAATGCACAACATATTAAGTAAATTTGGGAAATAACATTGTATACTCCTATAATGAAACAAAATAATAATGTTAAATGATGACTTTTATAAATTATGTATTAAGAAATGATAGAAACACCCATTCTTGTTCTTGTAGAAATATAAGCTTGATTTGATAATTATACAGAAATTTTAATTGCTTTGTATTTCGTGAGAATTTGTTATGCTTTAAAAAGCAAAATAAAAGGAAGTTAATTTCATGCATATTTCAAATACAAATTGAATTTAACAAAGCTAGTGCAGTTACTTTACAGTTTAAGAATATCCGAAAGGATTTAATCTTTTCTCATTTTTGACATTTTGAAAACTAACATTATCAAAAAAGTTATATTTGAAATATATTAACACCAATGATCATATACATATATAAAAGAGAAAGGGACTCAATGATTCATCACCGAATCTCCCAAACCACTATGAATAGGAACTTGAAATTTGGCAGGCGGTTGCTTCTTGGGTAGTAGGTGCTTAATAAGAAAGGAATTTTCGAAATTTTAATTAGAATTTAAATTAATTAAAAATTACCCTAATTTTTAACGTATTTCCGCAATAACTCCGGAGCCTATTATCGCACAAAAACCATCTTAATGTCACCATAAAGATTAAAAAAATAGCTTTTCAATGACACCAGCTGCATCTCCACGCGACATTCTGTTTAATTTTAATTAATTTTTGAAAATGTACTCAAACACAATTTCGAACGAAGTTTTTATTGTTATCGTCTGCAGCTTTTTTTGGGAGCGTGCGCAGAAGCACTCCTTCACCGATTAAAAGAAAAGAAACATTATTAACTGTGTGAGAACTGATGATGGCGAGTTGCGTTCTGAAAGTTATTCCCATCGATATTTTGAGATGTAATTTGATGAATATAGTCGACGCTCGTTATAACGACCATCTGCGTCTCACAGCAAAATGTTTTTATAACGAGTGGTCGTTATAGTGGATATAATTAAAAACTACACATGCACGCTCAGTAGTTCCATATAAATAGGCGATTTTTAAAAAGATTCCAACAAAATACTCAACTTATTTTTTATCATTGGTATTAAAAATAAAGTTTTATCAATTAAAAATATATTTCTAAAACAGATTTTAAAGTAGAAAATAAAGGGCGTTATATACTTACAAAACATTTATTTTCTAAAGAAAAAAAATCAGAAATGGTTGTATGTGTGTTAGATTGCAAATATTGCATCAACATCATTTTTCGGCTTTGTCAGTATTTTTAATTAATTTAATTCTTCGCCACTAAAGTTTCTTTATTTTCTTGTGGCAACTTTGAAATTCAAACGTTAATTTTAACCGTTTCATTTAATTTCTAAATTTTACTTAATTATTTACTTTGTTTTCGATTTAATTATTATTTGTCTTAATTTTTGTTGTTGTTTCCATTAAGGTTTCAACTTTATTAATTTTTTAATTCAAATTTTGCTACGGGATTATTTCTTCGCCATCTTGGCGCGTAGGTTTTTGGTGTTATCAGGCTTTTGGGCGTTTGTATCTGGAATCGTTTTCCGTTACTTTCTAGAATTCTTTTGTGATGGGGTAAGCGAGTGGTTGGTGTTGTTCCAGCTGCGGGCCCCCAGGGCCGGTTGGCTCTGGGGTCTTGTTTTGTCTTGTCTTGTCTTTTCTTGCCTCTGCTTTTATTTTTTTTCCGTTTATATTTTTGAGGCTGAAGCTGAAGATTCTTTTTATTCTTCATTGGTTTTCCTAAAAAGATGCAGTTTGAAAGACTACAGTGATGAATGATCTGAAAGACAAGATGAAGTTTTTTTCTACAACACTATTCCGGAACAATCTGTGAATTAAGGTGCTGTTTGTGAAAGAAAGCAGTTCTTTCTTCTTCATTTTTTAAAATGATCATCACCTTTTACAAGATCTGCAATATGAGTTATACCTTCAACATTTTTTCTTCTTCATAGTAATAATGTGTACTCTTAAATACGAAGATCATGATCATCTTTTAGTGTCAATTTTCTGCTGAACGTCTTTTTCCCATCTTCAGCTTTTCCGATTTTTGAATGAATGATACAAGTCTGAAGAAAATGTGCAAGTTGCATACTTCAAAATATCATTGTTAAGTGAATATAAAGAAAATTCACATATATAATAGTGTTCATCAATTCAAGAAGTGTTTGTTAATAATGATCATTACATCTCAATCAAATTTAGGTTGTATTTTTTTACTTTGTGTTCTAAAATATAATTCTTAGGCCTGCAGTGCTAATGTGTAGCTACAATTTTTATTTTTGTTTTGTTTGATAAATGTTCGTTCCTGTGCATCAATTTTTATGCATATATCTAAATTTATATGGCAGTAATTAATTTTCAATATCAATAATTGTTAAATAAAAAATTATTTAAAATTTAATAAAATTGTTTTTGTTTAATTATTTTTAGCATTGTACTACCACTATATGCAAATTAACTTTTAATTAAGTAGCTAGGGTTTTCAGGTCAGTAAAGGTAGGTGAATTATTTCAATATAGCTTGAAATGCTTATTATTGTGTTTATGATTGAGTACCCAGAATTAATTAATTGTTCGATATATATTATGATTTAAATTTTATTTCTGGGCTTCTACCTTGCTTCAATTTTTTATAAATATCCTAGCTACCCCATTCAATATATTTAATGCCCTTAATATTAGCACCCCCAACATATTTTGATTATTTACATTTGGTGCTTTATTTTAATTATTAACATTTTGATCCCCCAATTATATTTAATTATTAACAATGTGTTATCTGCATATGTGCTTTTTGCAAAACATAATTTTCCATTTCAGTTAAAGATAATAAATAATGTTCAGCCTTTCAAAAAAACATTTTAAAGTCTCAATAGCACTTGAAACATTTTTTTTTATTCTAGGCTATTCTAATTTCCGCGCTGTGTTGAGAGGTAATTCTCTCCCCCCCCCCTTGTCACAGTTGAACTGTAACACTGAAGACTCTACATCTACGAAGCTTGGCAATACAATAATCAAGGTCATTTACGTTTAGAAACATGTTCTTTTTGGAAAAACAGCGGGAAGAGTGTTCGCTGAATTCGGACGTTGTATTGGGATTAGATGACACTGTACGGTCGTTATACCGGAAGTAAAATAAAATAGTGCAAAAGGAAACACAGTTGGGGATTTTATCACTGGTCGTTATAATGGAATGGTCTTTATAATGTGTGGTCTTTATAATGTGTGGTCGTTATAACGAGCGTCGACTGTATTTTGTAAATTATGTATAAGTAGGTGTGCTGTCTTTGTATATATTTGTGTTATCAAGAATAAATCTGAAACTTAAAAAAAAAACATAAAACGAATTTTGTAATTGTTGGGAAACTCAAACTCAACTCCAGAACCATAATTTCTACTCAAGAAAGAAGACCGAATTACAGCTAATACTATGAATATCATATATTATGCGCATAGTTTACAGAAAAAAACAATTAAGAAAATTATGATCATGAAAATCTCGCTCTAAATAGTAAAACACAAACTCATATTCTCACATCTCAGACGATTTTCTTACAGTAAAAAAATAAAATGCTAGACTTAAAAGATACAACATTAAAAATTAAATATCGTTTGCGCGTGCTTTCGATAGCGATGTCCGTTCATTTCAATAATAATATAATCTGGATTCCTGGTTTTTCTTTCTGAAAACATGGCGGACATGGAACAACAACATCGCCGAAATTGTTCTCACGAACACGAATTTCTTCTTTTCTTTCTATTCTTTTACTAATCTTTCTAATTTTAAAGGTGGATGCAGATTTAAATATATTTCGTTTCATTCTTAACCTTGTATAATTCTCAGGATTAAAATTTAGTTTTAACAGTTACAATGTTGATCTGAAAACTACGAGTGTTTGACGCAGTATGCCCAAATTACGCCTACTGCCATAAAACCCGTGTCATTTGATATTATTTAATCTCCTAGTTAGACGACACTGGACATTAGGGATATTTTTTATTATTTCAATCTATTTAAGATGGTAAAGGATATTTAAGACATTTAAGCATGTCCAAGTAACTTTTGCATTTAAAATTAATTGTTACGCCGAATTAAATGCAGATTTAACTCTATGAGCCCTAACCCGTCTCAAACCGCTCCATTCGACAGAAACCGGACTCGGGCAGTTTCGGTCGACTGAGTAAATTTTATGGGACAAAAGTAGTTGCTTTCTTCGTTGACAATTGATTGCCCAACCTTGGGTGCCGTCATCCTGCAATATCTGTAAAGAAAGAGAATTCGATTCTGTTTCCGTGAACGAAAATTTACTCCAGTTTTTGAGGTGCTGGAATTCTCACTCTAGTCGGGTTCAAAGAGTTAAATATCAAAAATTCTGTAATTCGATGCACGTGTCAGTTGCGTTGTTGTAATTTAAGGGGATAAACCAAATCAAGCAAACAAACATTCTTAAGAAATTATTAATAATTTTTGAAAGAATTAGTTTTCTGTCGTTTCAAAAAATCGTTTGGGATAGTTTTCAAAAACTGCGAGATCCTAAAAATATTTCGTGAAACAGATTTTCTCATTACTTATATACTTGCCCAGATTTGTCTCTCACTGATCCGGTAACGCTCTGACGTCACCAACAATAAAATTCGCGCCATAGCACTGCGAAACGTTAAACCGCATTATTTCATTGCTAGAGAACGTAATTTTAAATTTAAAAGAGTAATTGTAATTTTAATTTCAAATTTAATAGCTCTAAAATAGTGAAATAAAAGATGCTATCGATTGATATAAAATTTATCTAGCTATGACCAATAGTTCCCGAGAAATTTCAAATTATATTAATCACATATTTCAAATTATTTTCCGTTTTTTAATAGAAAGTAGTAATCACGTCAGTGGTATATCATACGCGTGATACAGTTTGGACGCCACGATGCATCTGATTATTTATGGTAATCGTGATGATTAAATTTGATAATATTTTTTGGCAACGTTTGACAAGCAGAGAAGTACTTTGTTTTATTAGACACCTGAAGTACAAGGAAAATTGTTAAGCAACGAAAATTTTTTTTACACAGAAAGTGGTTTACCAGAAGTTTTTTTTTTTAAGAAAGATACATGTAAATAATATGTAAATAAAAAATATTTCCTGTCATAAAATATTTTTGTTAATTTATTTGTTTTCAATCAATGTTAAACATTTCTCTCGCATATATATCAATTTAAACACGTCAAATTTGACGGGAAATCTCTGGAATGAAGAGGCTATTTGCACCCTTCATACCCTGAAGGGTGATTTTCTAGTAAATATATAATATATAATGCAAATTTACATTTTCATCAAATTTTTTAAATCATTTCCATTATTTTTTTATACGATTTCAAACTATTTTGGATTGTAGCAATAAACTTTTTATTATAAACAACTGTTTTAAACATTATTATTCTGGAGTTAATTTGTGCTTCCATATTTTGTTAAATTTTTCTGCTAAATCGCAGTATAGAGCACTGCATAACTGTTTATCTGTCATCTGCACGTATTTGAAATTCTTTAGAAAATTTTCCTTCCTAATACTATTCATAAATCTAACCAATGAACTAAAACCTATTTGAGCTATTGTTAACGCTTTGATTTAGCTTTGTTATTATGAAGTAAATATTCAATTTCTTGTAATGTTAATACAAAGTAACTATTTAATTTATTGTAAAGAGACAATTTGCTTTTTCTTTTATCACAATGTAAATTTGTAATGCTTTGTAACTAGCTTTAAAGTTGGAATGACTCGTTCTGAAATATATTTTTTTCTCTTTCTGTTTCCTATTATTTGAACAACTTACCTTCACAAAACGCTTTTCAATTTATTTCTACAAAAGTTTTGTTAATGTAGCATCATTTACAAGTGAATCGATTGATGATAAAAGGGGACTCGGCGGAAATCGCATTATTATTTCCATTTTTAATTTGATGAAGGTGAATGCATCTTTGATTCAAAAACGTGGCTTCTGCCATTCACAGCGACGTTTTGGTACAACAAAGTTTTCATGCGATTTTAGAATAAGACTTCTTCTCGGAAAGTCCTTTTAGCATCAATATAGCAGTTCTCTGCTAGATTTCAGAAGTGTCCTTTTAAAATCAATCGATTAATGTTTTCTCAATTTCTGTTCTATTACGGATGCTTTAATAAGACCTTTTATGAATTTTTAATATAAATTTTCTGAAAGTTTGGAATGTTAAAGATATTCAATGAGAATTCATAAATGAAAACACAATGCATGTTTTTCAAAAAAAATTCGGTGGGCTCATTACACGTTTTAATTTGACATGACTTGTCTCAGGTTTGCATTGACGGAACATCAAAATCGATTTTACATGCCTTTCTTTCATACAAAATTTCTAAAATTTTGTACAGTTGTGAATTTCCGATAACAATATTGTTGCAAAACTGTAAAGTTGTTTCCCCGAGTTGCTTCTCTTGGCGACATATTTGGCAACTTGGGCGACAAAAGGAATTTTCTAGAAAGACCTTGAACTGTCAACCTACTTCTACTGGCTTCATGAACTTTCTGGAGATTACTTCACTTCCTACTTAATGATTTCATTTCCTGTTGAAAAAGTATAAAAGCAAGCTTTCAAGCCAAGAGGAGTTGGTTGGATTTTGATCAGCAGTGAACGCTGGTGAGCTGAAAAGACATTGACCGCTATTTTGAAAGTGCCGTGTTTGAGATTTATTGGTAATCTCTATTGTGAATATTTCGAAGTGCTGTTTTAGTACTTGTGCTACGTTTCTTTGCTTAGAATATTTGTAAAATAAAGAGCTTGACTTTTTAAAATGCTGCTTAATTTACTGCATTCAGGTACACCCACAAGGCGATTTTGTCACAATATAGTATAAAACGATTAGAACTCAATTAACTTCTTTAATTTTATTTGTATTTTTATTTCATGTGAGGAACGACATTCGATATTGAATTTGAAAAGAATTGTTTACGAGATTGAAAAATATTTGCAATTGTGAAATATGAAATGTATAAAAGACTAAAAGCGAGAAAATAAAAATAAAAAAAAAATTGAAAATTCTTTTATTTCTGTACTAAAATGTAGAAAATATTTTCTACTTTTTAGTACAGAAATAAAAGTTTTTTTAACTTAAAAAAAACAATTATGTATGCTTTGAAAAGATTGAACAGAAAATTAATTGATGAGGCATTTTTGTCTGGATTTTAAAGATTTCAAATCATAGAAAATTATAAAACTTCGTGCTATTCATTATTGATGCTCAAATAATTAATATTGGGGAGGAATGTACATTACATGACTGTTCAGATTAATTATAACAAAGTACGATTTCAAAAATATACTTGCAAATTTCAGCATGCATTTATAGAAGATTTTTAATAAGAATATTTTTCCTTTGTATCTAATTTTTGTCTTTTCAAAGTAAATCCATCGATTACTCAACTGTGTATTTTAAAAGAGGAAACTAGCACGAAGAATTCATCGGTTATTATTTTTGAAAAACAATCTCGCAATAAATTATTATATCGTTTAATCTTTGTTCTCGCATTTTTAGCAAAATCTTAATTAAGGTACTGAAAACTGGAATCTGAAATATAAAGGTGCGTGGCTATGGTCAATTAAAAAAATGTGTGAAGAAAAGTGGAGAAACAGCTGCCGATGACGGTGTTAACCTAGCAAAAACAGTAGAATAACATTAGTAGACGTACTGATAATTATGCCTTAAAATAGAAAATTATCATGGATTATGAAGGATACACATGCAAGTGTCATATCTGAAGTGCACATGACACTTAATATTAAAATCTTTTATCCGATTCTCAAAATATTTTTATATAAGATTCATTTTTATGTCATTCATAAATAAAATTTATTTTCTTCAACAAACTTACTCAAAATTTCTTTAGTTGGATCCTAAGAACAGAATTTTAAATAGGAGGTTATATTAGATAAATGTTACCATGGGGGTCGCGGTGGCCTAGGGTAAGGTCGGAAATCCACGGCAGAAGGGACATTTAACAATCCATATTTTAATACCATGGTTGGACTCACACGAGGGCATTTAACCACACCTACAGTTGCAAATTTCGAAGAGGACTTGGTGGTCAGGTCTCTGCTTCGGGGCCGGACAGTTACAAGTTTGAAACCCAATTCCATTGAAGATCCGGTGGTATTTGGGCATGGTGCACGTTAAATATGATTTTCTGCGTGCCCTCTGGCTAATGTGGTGGGGAAAATTGAAGAGGGCGGTGAAAGTTTAGGGGTCGTCCTCAACATTTGATCGCGAATCAAAATTGCGAGGTCCGTCCCAAGTTTAGTTTAGTTATATTAACGTCCCGTTTTGAAGCAACACGATGGCTATTTTGGGACGGACCTCGTAATTTTGAACCACGGTCAGATGACGAGGACGGCACATGAGCTGACATTCCCTCTCCAAACTTCCATGCCACACCTACGGGAGGACGTTTGGCCACTACATATGATTTAGCGTGCAACAGGCCCCATACACAGCGGATCTTCAGTGGAATCGGGCCAAAGCGGAGACCTTTCCACTAGGCCACCGCGGTCTGAGGTCCGTCCCAAAATAGCCCTCGTGTTGCTTCAAAACTGGAAGTAAATATAACGCAAGACAAAATTCTACTATATTATCGATCTACAAAAGAGTTATTTAGAGGCGGATCTTTTAATTTTCAATCATTGTTAGGTGAAGAGGACGAACACAGAGATAGTACCCCGTTCTTCGAACTGCCATATATCGCCAATTATATGACAATTGTTCCGAGTTGGCGGATTTTGAATACACTATAATCACATACACGACACACAATTTTTCGAAAGTATTGAGGTTCGAACCTGAGATTTTTCAGCCACACGCAGGGACTCGGCCTCCAGGCATCACAGACTATATGCAATACTTATTACATTTGAAAGTTAATTATTTTAAATGAAATCAGTATCTAAACTCATCTTTGATTCATTTTAAAATGTGTAGTTAGCATGCGATAATATTTCACTTTTGGATGAAAATAGTATAGGGTAAAAGAAGGTAACCGAAACTAATGGAATTAGACATATACTTACTTATATTCGTAGCAAATTATGTTTACGTATTCACTAACTGTTAATAATATTTATTCAATTTATATTTTCAAAGAGATTCATTTGAAAGTCATTATGAGTGTTTTAACTATCGTGAAATTGAATGCGTACTTTTAAAAACATGGCAAGAAAATGAAATTTTGAATCAAGTAAATCCTCTAATGAATAAACACATTTTCGAATAATGTATTTAAAAGCTCTAAATTTGATATAATTATTTACATATACTGAATTACTAAGCTCATTAATTCATAAACACTCAGCTGCATACTTTACTAATTATAATCTATTTGAATATAACTAAATTAAGTCTAATTCCATATGAAACAATCTAATTCCCATAGCAATTTAATATAATATTTTAATTGAGGGAATGTTCAAACTCTATAATAATTTAAGTTGTAAATTCTATTCTAAATTATTCAAATATATAATCTTAGAAAGCATATTTTGATCAGAATATTCAATGCGACCAGTTGTGAAGAGGACATTATACATGACATTTTGCATGTAAAATAATTCATAATATTCAGCTCGTTTGGGGAACGACAATTTTTCACGTCGTGAATTCTTTCATTTCAGTTCATCCATACTTGAAATCGCTTAAGTCGTAAATGTTGCAAATATTTTATAAGCACTACTTATTTCAAAATTTTTTATGCTTAAGTATTTCTGAGTGATTTCGTATTTTTGTAATTCAGAATGAGGTTCACGATGATCTGATGGTAAATTCTTGGAAAAAAAGAACCAAGATAATTAGTAATAATTCTTGTTATAATTTTTATTGAAGCACGATTTTTGTTATTTGATTGTATTTTAATTGGTTAGTTGAATATAGATAATATTGTTAATGCAAGCACTGTATGCTGCTGCGTTGCGCGCTAAAGGTATATTGTCATTACTATTGTTGACTTCTGGTTCTTCTGTAATTTCTTTTTTGTATAATTAAAATATCCATATAAAGATAATTAGTTCCGATTGCGATATTTAAAGGTTCGATTATCGAGATTCTGTTTCACCATGTGATAATAACTTTGCAAATTCGCAAATTCTTTCTAGAAAATCGCAGTTTGATCTTACCTGTCAGAAGGACTAATGAAGTCAACAGTCATAGGTTATCCATTATTTATTAGCGGCAGCAGCACGATTCATCATAACAAGCAAGCACCAAGATGGCACAAGCATTAGACAGAGAGTGAAAATATACAAGAAAAGTCCGGATGCAGTGCGAAGCGGTACCAGGCGGCACTCTTGGGCTCTGAGAGTTTCAACACCATGTAAGCTGTTCGAGTGCGCGTTAAATCCGCCAGAATCTAACACGCTTTCATTGGTGTTGAGTAGAAGTTAGATGAAATGTATCATAACTGTATGCGTAACTGCAATGTGTGTAAACTGTGACTGCAACTGTTGTCATATATGCACTTCGCATATTTATGGATCCTACTATGGTTTGGATTGAGGTCGCTTTTCATTGGCTCTCAGCGTCACGTGACTTCGCCTAGTTTGGATTTCGATTTTTGTCTTAGCTATTGTATCATGGAAAAACCAAAATTATCTTTTAATTAGGATTATTTGGATATTTCTAAAGGGAATGATGAATTCAAGAGATAATTTTGGTTTCTCCATGATACAATAGCTAAGACAAAAATCGAAATCCAAACTAAGCGCGCTCCTACGACATCCTTCAGAAGCAAGCGAAGTCACGTGACGCTGAGAGCCAATGAAAAGCGACCTCAATCCAAAAAATAGTATGATTCGTAAATATGCATGCAACTCCTGTTTCATATGCTGATGTTCGTGTGATGTTGCCTTGAACTATCCTTGTTAATCTCTATCATGCAAATAAAGTGAAATTTTATAGAATTGCTTACTAGTGTTCTGAAGACCACTATACGATCACAAGAAATGATAGAAGGTACCGGCTTTGTGTCACCCATATGAAATGGCCAAGATTTAAAATTATGAGATTCGAACCAAAACAACCCACTTATAGATTAATAATAATATTAACATCCGAATATACATATATATATACATATATATACATATATATATATCCATTGATAACTCCGAATGCCATAATCAGTTTTGAGATTTTGTGGAATGTAAAATATTCAATATCAAATAATTACCTTCATTTAATATAATGATAGGGGAGGCACTCGAAAATTAAAGTAACGGCTTATTTCTACTCGAAACATTTTTAATTGAAAAAAATACATATCATTTAATGGCATATACTTTACTTTTGAACGAAGTTGTCTCTATTGCCCAAACCTTTGCTAAATCGTTGTTCAAACATCTATATCCCAAATTTACAGATTTAAATCGCATGTTTATGAAACCAAATATTTTCATTTCATAAAAAATGTGTTTTAAGCACGTCCGATATTCCTTATGTGATGAACTCATTGCGACACACTAAATTGCGAAATTTCTCACTGAACTTCTTTGCAGAAGTTCATAAAATAAAATGAATAGTCAACACTTTCCGTATTCTTTATGAACATCGAATCTACCTCCAGATATTTAACAGAAACATTTTGTTATATTTTATCGATTTGTAATGTTCCCATGAACGGAAACCATTTGTTTGTATATAGTCACTCAAAAAAGTATTGGGATACTTGGCATGCATAACATGTAAAGCTATTTATAAAAATATTAATCACATTAAAACAAAAACAAAATGAATCAAGAAGTGCTTTAACATTTGGTATACAGTATACAAGGAAATTTTTCTTACCATTTTGGAATTACAATTTGATCCAGGCTTCTAAATATAATTTAAACGCAAACAGTTGTCAAAAAAGTATTGGGACAATTTTGAAATGAGAAATTTAAGAAATATATAGCGCATCAATAAAATTTAATTTACTAACACCTTTTTAGACTATAATTTTAGACATAAAGTACCAGCAGAATTGTTTGTGTATGGATCAATGGCGAGAAACAAAGATATTTGGGTTGATGTGCGAAATCTGGTAATAATTCATTGGAAAACTGGAAAATCAGTTCGTTGTATAGGACAAATCTTGAAGTTCAGTAAGTCTACTGTTTTTAATATTATTCGCAGGTTCAAGAAAACAAATAGTGTTGAAAACAAGCAAAGATCAGGGTGTCCAAGGACATTTAGTGAACGTGAAGAGCGGTGGATTCTGAGACAAGTTTGCATTAATCCAAGAACTTTCGCAGTAAAATTGACTCTGAAATGTAAATGTAGGTGCCGTAAATCTGTAAATCCTGAAACTGTCAGAAATGTTTAAAGAAAATATAAGTATCATGGCAGAGTACCTCGGAGAAAGCCTTACATCAGCAAAGCAAATTGAAAAGCTAGACTGGCATTTTCTAAAATATACGTAAAGCACCCAACAGAATTTTGGGAAAATGTAATTTTTGTAGATGAAAGCAAATATAACATTTTCGGATCGGATGGCAGGCAAAATGTTTGGCGCAAACCAACTACAGCATTGCATATCAAAAATGTGCGGCCTACTGTAAAATATGGAGGTGGCAACCAATTAATCTGGGGTTGCTTGCCAAGCTCTGGTGTGGGAAACTTAGACTTTATATATGGTACAATGAATAAATATGTCTACCTTGACATTCGCAACCGAAATTTAAAGCAAAGTGCGAGCAACTTCGGAATCTCGAGACATTTTAAATTGTATCAGGATAACGACCCAAAACATACTGCTGATATTGCAAGTTAAGGGCCCTCTACCACTGTCCTCGTGTGATTAAGACCCCTGCCCAGAGTCCGGGCCTTAATCCCATTGAACATGTGTGGAATTATTTGCAGCAAAAAAAATCAATGAACACAATATTTCTAACAAGCAAGAGTTAAGAAAACATCTGATCGAAGAGTGGGCCAAAATCAGCGGATCATTTTGCGCAAAATTGATCAAATCCATGTCAAATCGACGGCGATAGGTCATAAAGTGCAAGGGTGGCCCAACAAGATATTAACTATCAAGTTCATATTTTTTTCTTAATTTATTGGACAGTGTCCCAATACTTTTTGAGCAGATTTTCTGACTTGATTTCTTTTACTTTAAATTGTAATCATAATTGCATTAATATATGAATTTTATTTGAGTTACTATGATTTGCATTTATCAAAAATGTGATATACTTTTTTTGTTTCATTTGTATATTTAATTTATATAGTATGATAAAATCCTGTGACCTTGTATTGTGTCCCAATACTTTTTTGAATGACTGTGTATCTATTTTGTGCTTGTCTTTGATTTTGAAAACGAATGACGGAGAGCGCTTCACTTTTTGAGACATTATGAATCACCGTAGGAACTGTAAACATGTTCTCCTGGAACCATATTTAACACACAAATGGCAAACAACAGTGAAGCGAAAGTAGAAAGATCAAGGTCAAAGCCGGCGCAGCCAACAGCCGCACCAAAACACTCTTTTCGCCTTTACTTATGAAACTGCATCGTGATATTTGAATTGATGGTAGAAAAATAGGGAATTGTATCACATTTGAGAAAAAAAGTAAGTAATAGTGGTTTCATATGGAAGACGAAATATTATCATTTACTCGTGTAGATTCGTGTTTCATTAAATCGTTAGAAGTGAACAACAAGCAATGGAGTGTGGAAATGAAGCCAGCGGGTGTGGTCTCCCGTAAACCTTTTAGTATACTTCCCCCAAAAAAGGTGCTCTTTCCCCTCCTCCCGCGTCGATAAAAAAATCGAGCCTACTGTAACCCAGAATCCAATGACTCTGAAGGTTTTTCATTGTAGATTAAAGTGATTATAGAATATTTAGGTAAAGAATCAAATTCAAGGAGATGCGTACCGATTAAAAAACAACTATCAGACACTGCTACATTCCACTCTTGCCAGCTCAAGGACGAAGTGACGTAATCCTTTCGCTTGCACAGAGATTGCTACCAGTACGCATGCGTATGAAGAATCGGATTAGAAAAAATAATTATGCGATTTGAACAATTTTTTTACCGATTGAAACGAAATTAGGGCACAGATCTATAATTAACGTTAGCAACCGGCATACCAATTTTTATTTATCTAAGCCAAAGGGTTTAGTATGCGATTATACAGTCCGACAGACAGTCAACCCTTCGACAGATTTGGTCCAAAATTTGATACGGACCTACATTCATGATGATAAAACTGTGTACCAAATTTTTTCCATCCAGCTATTCCAGTTTTTGAGTTATAGTGTTCACATGAACGCGGACAGACTTCCCGTAGACGGATTTTGTCCAAAATTTTATAGAAACCTACAAATTATGTGTAAAGATCACATACCAAATTTCATCACTGTATCTCTAACAATTTTCGAGTTATCGTGTTTGGTTAACCTGGAGTTTAGGGTGTGTACCCATTTCATTTCCCTTAAGTTCGCCAACTGTTGTTTTGGATTCGAGTTGAAATTTTTTCGGCGTCGTTTGCGCATGCGCCGACAGTTATTTGTTTACCGATCTACGGCGCATGCCCTTAATTTAGCCTCATTTCCAATGGTCTACTGTCTGCTCTCTTCGATTTGATTGGTCGGCGTACGAATTTGAATAATACTTCGTTTGGAATTTCTTGATCATTTACCAAACGATTTTTTTCAATAACCGTTTGCTTATCTTCTGAAGATTTTCTTTAATTTAATTTCCTGATTCTCTTTTTCTGTGTTGCTGATTATGATTTCCAAATATCGAACAAGGAATTTTTTTCTGGAAACAAAAGTTCGCTTGCTACGTTTCATCGTCTTCAGACGTCGTGTTTTTCCTGTGTCGTGCTTTCCTTGTATGTCTCGTTTCTCAATGAAAAAGAGAAGCTACGAGGGGTCCGCTTTGGTGAAAACAAAGCCGCTGATGTCGTTTTAAGCTAAAAAATTTCCCGGTGCATACTTGCAATGCCGAAGGCACTGCTTGCTCAATCTCTCGTTTTGAGATGCCGTAGGCATCGGAATGCGCAAGAGAACTATAAAAAACTCACCGCGCATCCTAAACAGTGTTTGGCGACGGCAAAAAAAATTGGAGAGAAAATAGTACGCACCCTAAACCCCAGGTTTACATCGTATTCACAGACACACAGACAGACATAATTCCAAAATTGTGTTTTTCGGACTCAGTGAGGTCTAAAACGTGGAGATTCGTCAAGATCTCGTTTTTTAATTTTTTGACGACTACAATACTTTCTCTTTGTATACTTCGCATACGAGAAAATAAAAAGCAACAGTTTCATGGCCTCGCAAAGTGCAAGTCGGGATCATTGAAGCTTCACAATTAAAGTATCAAGTTTCATCTCTTGACAGAATCAAAATACAGATAAATATTTTCAAGAAAATAGAAAAATTGGAAGAAAGATAGACAGAGAAAAAGTAAGGAGCATCCGCACCAGAGAAAGTTGCATCTATTTAACAAAAGTGACACTGTCAAGAAATTGGACATGATCTAACTATAGATATCATTTTCTTTCTTTATTCTTTAAAGCATCAATTTGCCTTTAAACCCACTTTTCATTAAAAATTAGGGTTCGACATGAAGACACTTATTTCCAATCCTTTAATCGTGCCTTTTCACATAACATCCGCAAGTCAAAAAACAAATCTAACTACGCCTAACTCTCATTTAATATATAAAAGCCAATTACCTCTCTCGTTGCTGAGATGTCGCATCCTTTTACCTCCTGCAAGGTGATAAATAAATTCCTAACTTAAATTGGTGCATTTGTCTTGTGCACTGTCAGCATGAACTGACTTTAACATCAAGGCTCGGAGAACTATGAAACACAGAAGTTGATGTGACACACCGATTGTATTACTTCAGTGATGTTTTTAAATTATGATTGCTATTAAGCTCGATAAACTATTTTTCATATTCGGGACTTAATTTAATTCTAAATAAAGTGAGCAGTCCGAATTAAAACTCAAATTACTTACGACTAGAGGGGAAAATCTAGATATTAATTAGCTAAATAAGTAACCAAGTAAATAACTCTATAAACTAAACATTCCTTACCGTTTATTTCTAATTATTATAAGAAATCTGATTTTAAATGGGAAGAAACACAATATATTGGATTAAAATTGGTGAAAGCAATGCGATTTCAAATAAACAACATCGAATCATTTTTATTCTAATATCCACTTGTAGTACAATCAAGACGACTAAAATCAAACGATTTTACTAATCAAGTACTCTAAACTCAAAATTTTTGAGGTGCGATGCGAGAGATTGAAATATGATTCTACTTTAAATCCATAAAAAACTATCAAGATTGAAATAACCTTGATTGCATTAGCGCTATACTCTAATATACGAGACTATAATTTAAATTCGCAGGCGTACTCGGATATATAAGATTTGTCTGTTCCTTAACTGAATATTTTAAGCAAGTAATCGATGTCTTCCCCGATTGTAACGCATTCTTAAAATGAAATCTGCTTCTTGATTAATATATAATTTATTTGTAACGTAGTTATCAACGAATTTCGTTGTTTCCAAAGAAAACTAAATATATTACACCAAAAGTTCTTTTATGATATTTAGCTACGTTTCTAGTTTCGTTTCCGAGATAAACCAAATCACCAGTATTTTCAAATAATTATGAGAATAAAAAAACAAATTGCGTTACATTAATGAGTATAAAATATTTCTAATAATTTTGAAACTGATAACTGCAAAGCAATTTTGGACCGAGAGAGATTGAAAACGGTTAATTTTATAAATTAATGAATTCTCACAAGATAAAGCATTAGTATATTGATGCATTCATAGGTAGATTGCAACTTATGTTTTCTAATAACATTACAAGCTTTTACAATTATTGCAAAATTAAAAAGAAATGAGAAAATAACTAAAAACGAGTCTCCATCAATATATGTTGTCTTGAGCAAAACAAATCTCGGTGTTTCATTTAATGGGTGAAACTGCGTTCTTGATTCTCAACCGACACTGATTTTTCTCTGAAAATACAGGATTAAAATCAATTTCTCAGTTAAAAATAAACCAAACATAAATGCAAAGGCAAATGAATTTTAGATCATTAGTCCCACCACTAAATATATATTTCGAAAATGGACATATAAACACGATAACTAGTGAATTGCCAACAAACCATTTTTTCTGAGCAAGTTATTGTCCTGTAAAATAAAACATTTGAAAAGAACTTTTCGATATATCTTTCATGAAACTTTCGTCACCTGTAAAGAGTTTAAAATATAACTCTAAAGGCATCTAATTAAACTTAACGAATTCTAACAAAGAGTCTGTCACGTATACCCTGTCTTTCCAAAATCCGAGAGAACTTTCTCACCTTTTGACTCTAAGTGGATACAGAAAACGCAGACAGACGACAGGAATTTCACAACTGTTCTAGCAAAACTTCTCAAAGTCAATGAGAATAACAAGAACAGTTTTTCGCATTGTATTAAACTTTTAAACACGCTGTGGATTGCAATGTTTGAAATTATTGTAAATTTATTCTGCAGACGATATGTTGTAACCTTTTAATACTGAAAACAATAAGAATCCCAATTAAATGTATTTTAGAATGGCTTTTTCGGCGATATTTCTTCTTATATTACTGAAATAGGAAGGATAATACATTCAATGGTAAATGATTTTTCTCGATGCATTTTGATTTTATTTTAGCTGCAAAAAAGGAGAATGAGCATGTACCACTCAAGCTTTTGTCGGAGTTGTGGAGATTTTTTAAAATTAATTGATTTTGAATGGAATTGTTTTTTATATTAAAAATAAATCACTGAATTAAAAATTGTAAACAGGAAATTAAAAATGAATAAATATATCAACATTTACTAAAGAATCACTGACCTGTATCTTTTTCTATAGCGTTCAACAGGAAAGTAGTACCAAAAGAATAAAACAGTTTGTGGAAGCCATAGAGCATGCCCATTGTCAGTTACTTCGCCGTTTCTGTTGCAGTTACAGCAGCAAGTTTCCTGGGAATGCCATAAATTAGTGATTTGATTGGAATTCAAATTTCGTGATGCCACATATGAATTATAGCCTCTTGAAAGTCACTCTTACGGGTCTATTCTGGTACCCCCGGTTGGGGGGGGGGGGGG
>BGPR01015552.1:1557-15610 GCA_013235015.1 Araneus ventricosus
TATCGATAGTTTTCTCCCGTGCAATACTTCAGTCGACAGTTTTAAAACTATCGATAGGCTTAAAACTATCGACTGGAAGAACACCTATCGATAGTATCACCGGGGAGAAAACTATCGATAGTATCGGTAAAAAATAATACCATCGATAAACTATAATACTATCGATGTTTAAGGAGCACTATCTTAAAGCGATAGACCGCTCCATCCGAGCCATCAAAAGAACTGGTGCTTCAAGTATTTTACGATTTCCGCATTTCTGGAAACAAGTTGAACCAAACGCTGGGGAATACATGAAAGGACTATAAATGTTACTCATGATGTATCAGCTGTCATTACGTGGTTGTCCCTATTTGATTCTGGACCTTTATACATCATGTGAAAATCATTTAATATATTTGCACATAAGTCGTGTTTCCCATTTTCATTTCTCAGCTTTTACTTTTATATTTTTATGATACAGCAGTCAGAGAATTATGAGAGGGAAACTTTTTAGCATATATTCATACCTTTTATTGGGAAAAGTATCTGATTCTTAAGGATTTATAATTAAAACTTTTATATTATTATTATTATTATTAGAAATATTTATAATTAAATTAATTGAATTATTTATTAAGCAAAGTTATTTAATAACGATTTTTCAAATTCCGTTTAATAGCTAAGGTATCATTTAAATTGATATCAATTTAATAGATCCCTATTACTTGCATATAAGTTCAAGTCAAAAGTGGTCGACCATAATTGCTTTCGCAAAGTATTTAAAATACCCCATGCTGATATTGGAACTATCGTGTGTACTCGAATACTTCTCATTGCTAAGCTTAATAGTAGTTTCTTTCCTAGATTAAAAATTAATTTTAATAAGTTATTAATGAAGTAAAAGTCTTCGAAGTATTTTTAAACAAATTAAACTAATTGCATCATTAAGTGAAGCTATATAACAGAGAATTTTCCAATTATGTTTAATAGCTAATGTATAATTTAACTTGATATCAATTTAATTGGAAGGCGGTAATTTTAATATTTCAGAGCAACCAATTAAAATGGTTGTCTATTGGCTCCAGAAAAAATCCCTTAGGTATATATTTTTTTCTTTCACAAGATCTACTTTCAAATTATTCTTCTTTTAAAATTTAATCTATTAATTATGGCAGAAGTTGGAAGGTAGGAAAGCATCTGTTTCCAAAAATTAAAATATTTCTACATGCATGAAACTTAAAATCCCAGTTTAACCTGTGTTTTGTACTCTTCGTTATCTAAAAAATAATAATGACACTGAACTAATTAAAAGAATACTTTTTCTCCTAATACCCTTTATTCTTTAACTCATTACGTTGTTAGAAAAGATTTCGGCGCATCATTAAAAAATGTGCAGAGTATTTTATCTAGCGTCTTATCCCACAAAGCATTTACATAATTTGAGTTTAATAAATTGTGTACTTCTTTTTTGGATTCTGTAAAAAGGCTTGTTTTGTGTCTGGAGTGACTTTTTCTTGTAGTCTTTTCCATAAGTTTAATACCCTGGCTGAAATTTAAACTCCTCAGGGTACATATTTCACCAAAAAAATAATCCGACCAGGCAGTCTCTTCTTCTTGAGAGTTTAATTACTACTTTTAATTAATTTAATTCGCCATTTGCATTTACTTTCTTTCTTTGTTCACTGGATGTTGATTCACGCGAGAGCTGCTTTTTGTAAGTCTTGCACACATTGTATTTATTCAACAAGCTGATTTTTAATACGAAGAGAGAGAAAGAGACAAGAGTTAAAAAATAAATTTTAAAAAATTTTTTTTATTTATTATGTGCTGCATATTGTTACGAAAATCGTCCGGAACGCTGAAAGCAGTCCAACAAGCTAATAAGATAACTGAAACTGCACTAACAATAGTGCTCAGTGTCTAACAGCTGACCAACTCGCAATGCGAACGAGGCTCCAAAGAGATTATTCCTCGTTCGGGCACGCCGGTATTTATAGTCTTCACGACACGACGTGACGTCACCTGGAATCATCTGGAATAATTTCTATATCTCCATTGCTAATAGAGGTAGTAATAAAATTCTAGCGTTTTCGGGGTCCCCCATTTTTCGCCAAATGATCGCCAAAAACATTTAAGAAAACCTCTGTAAATGTCTCTTTCCAACCATAAGACTAACATTACGGGAAAGAGAATAAGGTTCATAACAATATAATTTTCTATTGGGAAAGATTTTCTTATTATCATCAAATAAGAAATTAGTAGATGAGAATAATACAAACTGATTCGTATTTCTAGTCCGAAACATTGTTGCATGGTTTGGGCTTGATTGGTCAGTCTTGTCTTCGTCTGGCTTGATTGCATCAGGCGTTGAATTCTTTGCACAACGATTTTTATAACACCCAATTTACAGAAATAATATCTATCGGAATGTCTGTCTTATAGCATCTCTTTATACTAACATTTTTTCTTCATTTATTTTTTTAATGAACGACTTTCGACTAACGAGTTTTCAGATAGTATGACAACCTAACAATGTTATGATGTTAAAATCATAAAACAATTCAACTATCAAGGATTCAACAATTAAAAATCCGGAAGATATATTTATATTGAAAAGATTCACCTATATTTTATGTCCCAGCACTTATAAATGTTATCAATGCAATACATTTCTCATGAATTTTACTAAACATAATAGTTTTTGTAAATTTAATAAAATTCCATGATAAGAATTCTTTAAAAGAAAAAGCTCGTTCCACAATTACTAGTAATTCTTGTCCGATGAACTTCGGAAGTTTCGATTTCGGGCATCGATAAAAGAGTCCCAAAGCTGTAACTGAAAAATTCGGTCGATAGGAAAAATTTTATTGGTATTTTCTGCAAAAGGAATTTTAGCAGAAAAATACCAGTGATATGAGATTAAAGAGTTTTCTTTTCAAGAAACTCATGAAATTGAGAATGAATTTTCTTTGCCAAAATCCTCGTTGCACTTTTCTATTTGTTAATCCTTTTTGGATATGCGGCGTTTTCTTCATCATTTAGTTTTTATGTAGTTAAAGTTGAGTGAAGAAGATACCGCATATTATTTTCTAGAAAACAAGCAGTTTAAACGCACATGTAAATAAAGAGATGTGATTTTTTTCTAGTCTTCATGGGATTAAATTCGCTATTATACATTTTGAAAACGTGTTACTAATAACATTTAAATAGTTTGTGTAGTCTAATTCCTTTTCTCCAAAGGCTTGCATTACGAAGGCTTTTTAAGCTCCTTTTGCAAAGACCGGTGAAATAAGCTAAAAAATATTAAGATCTTGAAGCAAACAGAAAATATCTTCACTCCAACCGAAAGAATTTAGATACATTTTTATTGTATTAATCATAATTACAGCTTTTATTGGATTTTATTGCTATTTTACTGAAATAATACTTTTTGGAAAAATTATATTCGAAATTTGCTGAAGAAATTGCTCTTAAACTTTTTATCGTTGTGGAGACAGTAAGAAAATATTTATATATTAATTTATTCATTTATTTATTTAAAAACTGAATATTCAAATATCTAGATACTTTTTTTAAAAATTCTCGAAAGCGTTGCTTATAATTCGCGATTCTGAAGATCGTATAATTTTGTCGTGGTTTCAGAAGAAGTGAAAAAAAATTTCATATATTTATTTCTGACTTAAAAATGTAAATCAAAGTTATATATTTTGCATAAACTTGCGAATTCCTTGCAATTATATAACTTTGTATATTTTAAATTATACCAACGGGAGAAGATGTAATGCAAGGACTAATTCACAACTTATAATTTATATAAAATATTTAGCGTTTGAAAGCTATAGATGTTTTGTAAAGCTTCTTGTTTTTAAGAAATATTGCGTCAAAAAATAAGTTTAAGAATCATTTTCTATAGTAAAAAAGTGGATACCCTATTGATTGTTTACGAAATTTTGTGCTTCTCCGTTACATTTGTCCTAAATGTTACTTTATTTAAATTTGTAATGTTTATTGTTTGCCTTAAATTATTATTTGTCTTTAATTGGGCACGGTCATACCATTAGAAACTAACTACACTGGCATACAAAAGTTAAGGAACATTTCATAAAATGCGAAAAATGTGCAATTAATACGAAAACTATGTTTCGAAATCAGTTCTGGAGAATCGTGTGGCATTCAATAAAGTATCATATACATATTACAGTGAAGATTCGGTCACGAGGGCAATTAGGGGGACCACCAGAAAGGGATGAAGGCGAAAATAGGGTTTCACCCATCCTGTTTCACAGAAAGCTGATAATGAGATGTAACTTTTATCAATGGTTATGGTTTAATGTGTATAGTATTTACATGCATTTTCGTAGACATAGTGCAAATATTCGGGAAGATATAAATGTTTCTTTCAAAAGTCCCAAATTTTTCCGCATGTGTTTTGCTTATAACATGCATAGTTTTCATTCAAATTATTCGAAATTTGCAGAACACTTGACAATATGTTACAGAAGTATTGTATTAAATTTTGAAGTAAATACGTTGAATATTACAGGAAATGTGAGTGTTTGTACTAAATATTTTTTTGCTGCGCATGTGCGAAACGCAGCGGATTTTTTCTTTCATAACTTCAAAGCCAGATATGTAGAGCAACTTTTAAAAAAATTCTAGCTGAATCAAATTAAAATTCAGAAAGCTGTCGACATTTCAGTGAGGTGAATTTCAATTTATCTTTAAGAGAAGCTAAATGATGAGGGTTCTTGCACAAATTGATATTTTTAAAACTTGAATCTTCGAATGGTATTCGAGAAAATACAATTTAAGTAATGTATTTAATTTATAATTTTCATGGTATTCAGGATATTCAATTTTACTAAAATCCAATGTTACTGTTCGAAGATTCAAATTTAAAAATATCAGTTTTTACAAGAACTCCCATCATTTAGCTTCTCTTAAAGAGAAATTGAAATTCACCTCACTGAAATGCCGACAGCTTTCCGAATTTTAATGGGATTCAACTGGAATTTTTTAAGCTCCTCTATATATCTGGCTTTGAAGTTATGAAAGAAAAATTCCGCTGCGTCTCGCACATGCGCAGTAAAAAATTATTTAGTACAAACAGTCATATTTCCTGTAATATTAAACGTATTTACTTCAAAGATTAATACAATACTTCTGTAACATATTGTCAAGTGTTCTGCAAATTTCGAATAATTTGAATGAAAACTCTGCATGTTATAAACAAAACACATGCGGAAAAATTTGGGATTTTTTTAAAGAAACATTTATATCTCCCCGAATATTTGTGCTATGCTTATGAAAATGCATGTGAATATTATGCATATTAAACCATAACCATTGATAAAAGTTACATCTCGTTATCATCTTTCTGTGAAACAGGATGGGTGAAAGTCTATGGTGAAAATCCATTTTCGCCTTCATTCCTTTCTGGTGGTGCCCCTAATTGCCCTCGTGATTGAATCTTCACTGTAATATGTATACGATACTCTACTGAATGTCACACGATTCTCCAGAACTGATTTCGAAACATAGTTTTCGTATTAATTGCAAATTTCTCGCATTTTACGAAATGTTTCTTAACTTTTGTATGCCAGTGTATTTTTTTCACATCAAAATACAAATATTTTCATTAAGAATTGCAAAAAGAAAATACTGCATGGTTCCAAAAATTCATTCTTGCAATAAGTATCTGTGTGGTACAACTTGTGAAGTTCGATTAGTTTTGCTTAAATAACATTATACTCTTAGTCGTAGCTTAAAATAGTGAATCCGAAATACAGAAAATGGAAATGGTTTCTGATTGCATAGTTGTGTCCAGTTGTAAGCTATTTGTCTCTCTATTGCGAGCCGCCGTCCTTCTACAGTCGATTTTGATTTTAATTTTGAATATCAATGGACTAAAACCAAAATGAAAAATGGCGATCATTGTTGATTTCTCAGACAGTCGCGAAGTTTCTGATTTTTCACGAATACCGACTCGGTTGGTAAAGGTTCGTGGCTCACATGCTGATTTCGCAGGCTCAATTCCTGGTCGAAGACGATGCCATAATAAGATGTACAGAAATAGTAGCACCCATGCTGTATAGTTATGCGGCATGTTAAGCATCCGCTAACTTCCTATTTAGTCTTTGGCATTCTTGGTAGATTTAAAAATTAATCAGAATGTAATTCGTTTACTTTTGGATAACCGTGCGTCAGAAGCAAGTAGAATCTTCAAGTGTTACCAAGAAGACCTTAGATCTTCCCGGATAGGATAGGATAGTAGTAAATTTCATTGGCACAAAAGCCATGTTTGGCTATGCTGCGCCATACCCAAGGTAAAATTATAGCCACAGGATAAAATACTAAATCAAAAAGTGACAGTGTAAGCCGTAAAAACAATGAAAAGCATGAGAAGCTAGTTTAGCAATGTCTTTGGGACAAAAGGTTAATAAAAACCATTTTGTAGAATTTTTTAACGCAATGAATTAAATTTGTGACTTAAAACCAATAGTACTAAGAAAAGCAAACAAATTTGTGTGAGGTTTCTCGCCCAGCAAAGTCCTAAGATCTAAAAAGTTGGAGTTAAAAAAAACGTAAGCGATGACGGTTAAAATTGGGATATTTGGTTAAAATATGATCTACAGTATTAGGTATATTGCATGATGTACACATTGGGATAGGTTCTTGGAATAATAAGCACCTGTGAGTGTACCTGGTATGCCCAATACTTAGGCGAGTTAATATAGCATCAGCCTTACATATGGTAAAGTTGCCCAATTTGCAATTACATGCTTAACACTGTGACGTTTATTATGTATTTGTTCCTTCCATAGTTCTTGCCACTTATTAATCACTTTCTGCTGCACAATATGGCACTAGATCTTCCCGGCGAGACCCATGTTTTCCAGTTTCGAGAGCTTTTTGATATCCGAGTTGAACTCTCCATTAAAGTAGATTTGCAATCATATTTCGAATGCTGCGATTGCGTTTATTTGCATGTGAATTCCTTGATTAATTAAATTGCATTGCGATTTGTGAATAGTGTGGACAAATTTATGTTATCTGTTTTGTGTCATTTTTTTCTTTAGTTGATTTTAACTTTTTGTTGGCCTACAACTCGATACACCTATTAAACATGTTTAAAACCTCTATAAAGATTCCATTTTTATCATCCATATTCATGGTCATTAATTTCCTTTGTGTTTAACGGTAAGACAGGCATTTATTAAGGCAGCATTACGATTTTTATATCCCGAGTAAAGAATTTCAGTCATCTGTAAAATCACCGAAAAGTCATTAAATCTCTTTCTCTTCCCGTGACAGAAAGTGTATCGGGTATAAATCATCCCCAAACAATTTTATTACAATACAATGCAATACGTTTCCCTCAACTTTCACGACAAAAGAGATGTAACATTTCATGATTGCTCTAATCCACGCGCCTTCTTTCAACTTGACCCTTATCGCTCAGAAATCAAAGCGACCCGTTGTGACAGGAACGGCCGGATCCGATCTGTCATCTTCCATTGTTTCCCTGGGCCCCTCCCCCACTTCTATGGGCCCCGTCCCGTCATCTCCCGTGTCCCCATCCATTATCCCCAGCGACTCCTGATGTTGCATCGGCGCCGCAGCAACTATTCGGCGATGATATAATAGTTATGAGGAAGAAGTTGCGAAAAAACACGAGGAAGAGAAAGGATTCCGTCTCCTCTATTTATTGCGGTGTCGAGGTATTAGCACTCAATGGGCGACTCAGTTTTATGAGCGCCATAGCTCTTGTTTTTTCAACTCGTAAAAAGCAGGATGTCTATTTTTAGGTTATTTGGAAGAGTGGCGAGACATATTAGATGTTAATAAAGTAAGTGGTTTTAAGTGTTAAGTTGATGAGTCGTTGCGACTTACAGAAATGGTACCTTAAGAGATTTATGGGTCGTTTTCGGTGACGCCTCGGAAGGGATGAAGAGCTTCGCTTTTCAGCCAGCCTTCACTTCCTCGGAAAGAACATGATCTGGAAAAATACTGTTGAAGGAAATATGGTGCTAGTTTTTTAAAGTGAATTTATATGTAAACTTTTGGTTTTTAAAGGTCTTAAATTAAAAATGACTGGATTTTATATAGCTACAAATGTTTTTCAAATTGCGGCACTTCGAAGATCTGAAAAGAAAACAACTTAAGAGGATATAATCCCCTTCCAGCAAGTGCGGTACTGTTACTTCATGTACATAAAGTAAGGGCAATAACAGTTTCTACGTATTAAGTTGAACAAAAATAGCTATAAACATAAATCCTGTTTAATACAAAGAAAGTATAGAACAATAAATAGGGTACATGTAGCAAAATACCCAATAAAATATAGCTACAAATATTTACAAATTTTCAGCCTTTTTTCAAATTGCGGCACTTCAAAGATCTGAAAAGAAAAAAACTTTTTAAGAAGATATAATCCCTTCTAGCAAGTGCGTTACTGTTATTACATGTACATAAAGTAAGGGCAATAACAGCTTGTACGTATTAAGTTGAGCAAAAAAAAAAGAATTTGGTATAAACATAAAGCCTGTTTAATACAAATAAAGTAAAGAACAATAAATAGGGTACATGTAGCACAATGCCCAATAAAATAAACGAAATATTCCTTGGAACAAAGGGAGGATGAAGATGTCTGTCTAGGAAAATTCGCACCATACGGTTTTTATGAAGTTTAATAGGCTGTATGCATGCCATGTGTTGCAAGACAGTCTGAGCATTCTGAGCACTAAATAACCAGCGATTATTGCAGTAGACCGTTCCACTCTTGAATTAGTGCTATGAGAAGTTCTAAAATAGGCATATAGCGTGGATGACTTACTGCAACCCATCGACAGAGTATGCTGGCTTCAAATCGGAGTAGAAGGCTGGCCACTTCAAAGGGCCACATACTCTTCTTCAAATCATTCATCTACGATGCTTAAACTGTGAAAACAGGCATTAAGACCCCCTAAAGATAAAATCTGCACCTCTGAACAGACGAACTTGTTGTTTCGGAATTATATCTCAATAAATCTGGCCTGGCTTGGTTCGGCGTTGGACATAGAGATCTCTTCGAGAACCCAGGATAGTGTTACTCCAAACCAGTAATCCAATGTAGAATTTACGCATTGACTAAATCTGCACCTCTGAACAAACGAACTTGTTGTTACAGAATTATATCTCAATTGGACATAGAGATCTCTTCAAGAACCCAGGATAGTGTAACTCCAAACCAGTAATCCAACGTAGAATTTACGCATTGACTAAATCTGCACCTCAGAACAGACTAACTTGTTGTTGCAGAATTGTTTCTCAATAAATCTGGCCGGGGTTGCTTCGGCGTTGGACATAGAGATCTCTTCGAGGACCCGGGATAGTGTTTCTCCAAACCAGCAATACAGCATAGATTTACGCATTGACTAAATCTACACCTCTGAACAGACGAACTTGTTGTTGCAGAATAATATCTCAATAAATCTGGCCTAGCATGGTTCGGCGTTGGACATAGAGATCTATGTGTTCGTGAGCCCAGGATAAAGTTTCTCCAAACTAGTAGTCCAGCGTCACTGTAACGGTGGTGTTCAATGACATTTTTTTATTGTAAAGGGTTCCTGGTGCTCTCCATGGGAATATAGGACGTGAGCCACATTGCAGGGAAAGCCTGGATTCGTCAGGAAACAACCCACTGAACAGCTATTCTGGTGTCCAGTTAACCAGTTCGAGGCTGTATAGTTATTTGTAGCATGCTGGTCGGTGAAACAATGTTGGAACTTTGCTTCCATTGCCGATTGAAAAAAACTAGATTAAGGTTGACTCGGACTCTGGATAAATGACAATCTTCATTAATACGAGCGTTCTGACAGTACCTTGGTTAAGAAAATTTCTAAATTCCAAATATAATCAAAGATTTAAGTATATTTTTACATTGATATTATTTTATTCACACATTGTATGAAGCACTATGCGGAGATATTAATAAAAATAATGTCTGCAATTTCCGAATGTTGTAGTGACAAAGAAAGAAAACTGGTCTTAGCTATGCAATATTAAACCAAATCCGAAATAATATTTTGAAATATATAGCTTTTTTGCAAGACACTACAAAAAAATTAATGCTTCATGCTTCCAAAATGAACAATTACATTTGAATACTCTGTTGTGCAACAGATTGCAGTCGTTTTGATTTTAAACCACAAACTGCACGCCCTTAGGTACAGTTTGAATAGTGAATCTGAAATCCATAAAATGGTAATTATTTCCTAATTGCAGAGATACTTCCATTAATCTTTTGCTAGGATTGGGCGGGCTATTAGTGGTATGTGCTGAGTATAGCTTTCTCACGAAATGCTGAGCTATCAGTCTGCTACTCGGAACCCTCTTGTCTGTTTCAAATTTTATGCCAATTTTATATTAAAACAAAACCGATGGAGGAGATCAAATTGAACTAAAACAAAATTCCAAATAGTTATCTCGAGTTCAGAGATCTCATTTTTACATGCATGTGTTATATCTTTGGCAATGGTCTGAAGACAGTCTAAATAATTATGAAGTTTTTTATCGTAATGTCTTTTCAAGAAGTTCCACCCATTATAAAAGAATAAAATATATGCTTGCATCAGCCATTTTTATTTGACGCATATACAGAATAAAACATTGCGTAATCTATAAAGTTATATCCCACCACCACGAGTGGAAGAGAAAAAAATGAATAATTTTCAAGCTAAAGAAGGTACAGAAGCCGCTAACACCTAATGTTTCGTGGTAATGAAAGCCTCTTTGAAAACCAAAAAGAGATGAGCTTGCAAAATACGAGCTCGATGGAAAATTATTTTGACTTCCTGCCAGTTCTTGGTGCAAAGAAAAACGATGTTAATGATGGAAATGTAAGAGACAGAAAACATTAAATGACCATTTACGCTTAGGAAAATAATTTATTCTTTAAAATGTGTGTGTGTAAATAAAAGAAAATGTTTGTCGACATTTGAAAAGAAAGCGTTCAGTGAAAAATCTCAGTGAGTCATTTGATCACCTTATCTGTGAAATTTAAATCGTTCGCAAGCTGTCTTGTTAAAGAGTAGTCAAGATTGCCAACCATCACTTTTTCCCAAAGCTTTCTTTGTTGAGGGATCTTCGGATTCCTTGATTAGAAAGACTTCCGCATGCGGTGGTGACGAATCCATTACACGCTTGACAACAACTGAGTGCTCGCTAATTAGGTGATCTGGCTTTCTTCAAGCAACTTTTAACTTTTTCTAGACAAGTTTCCCTTTTACTTTCTCGACAAAGAGAAAGTATTGTAATCGTCAAAAAATTCGAACTCGAGATTTTGACGAATCTCCACGTATTAGACCTCCCTGAGTCCGAAAAACACAATTTAGCATTATGTCTGTCTGTGTGTGTGTCTGACTGTCTGTGAACACGTTAACTCAAAAACTATTTTAGCTACAGGGATCAAATTTGATATGTAATCTTTACACAGAATTTGTAGGTTTCTATCAAATTTTGGACAAAATCCATCCACGGGTAGTCTGTCTGCCTGTCCGCGTTCATGTGAACACTGTAACTCAAAAACGTCAATAGCTAGATAGATAAAATTTGGTACACAGTTTTATCATCAGGAATGTAAATGTGTATAAAATTTTGGACGAAATCTGTGAGAGGGTTGTCTGTCTGTCGGTCTGTATAATCGAAAACTTGTGAACAAAATAATCCTTTAAGATAACGACTTAGATATATGAAATTTGGTATGCATCCTTCCCACCTTAATGTAGATTTGTGTCCAATTTTCGTTTAAATTGGTTAAAAAAAGGCGTTGGAAATCGCCTATTCGGTTTTTTCCCCATTCTGCGTATCTACGTCGCAAAAAAAAAAAAAGATGTGAACGCTGGTGCGTGCGTTTTCCCCACCTTAGGGAATACCGAACGTTTTCCCCACCTTAGGGAATACCGAACGTTTTCCCCACGTTAGGAAATACCGCACGTTTTCCCCATCTTAGGGAATACCGCACGTTTTCTGGCTCGCGGTGTATTTTCTCCCCCCCCCCTCACCCGTGTTATTCCTATGCGAGAAAGTTTCGGGGAGGCCACTCCCACTGGTTCAAGACAAGATGCTTCTTAGTTTTCAGTATAGCTCACGGCTTCACGAATTATCAAAGCCTTTATCCAAAAAAAGTTTTAAAAAATTAAAGTCGCAAGATAAATACAAAAAGGATACATTGTATACGGTCTGTCGTTAGTTGTAATTTATGTGGGTACACTATAAAATAAGATGCGGTGTAGCTAAAAGATAGAAAACGCGGACTGTGTGATGTTGGTTATGCGGTGCGACTATGATGAGAAATAAAGGGCCTATTCTAACAATAATAAAAAGGTTTATTCCGAAGGAAAATTGCCTCGCTCAGCTAACAACGACATGCATCACGTTCCATCGCCTATTCTATTCCGGCAGGCTATGTCCGCGCACTTACAAATCGTATAACCCTAATTCGGGAAGGCGCCACATTTGGCGATTTGGCAGCAAGAACTTAATATACACCATTTTAATGTTAATTTTATGCAGGGTTAAATTATCGTCAGACTTTTTTATATTGTTACAAAAATCATCTGATGAATGTACGTGAATGCAGTCCAACAAGCAGAATTACGGAGAACGACGCTTTATTGTCGAATATTCCGGAAAACACGAAGTACAGGGAAACAAGAAAGCAGCTCTTGTACAAATTAGCATCACAAATCAGACAGCAAATCATTAATAGCAACAGCGCTCAGCGTCTAATTGCTGTCCAACTCGTAATGCGAACAAGACTCCAAAGTGAATCATCCACTTGATGTGCTCTCAGTATTAATATATTTTCCGATAGGATGTGACGTCACATAGAACTTTCTACATAAATCTCGATATATCAGCTCCTATTAGAGATATCGTGAAAATTCTTGGATATTCGAGAACTTTCATTTTGTCGCCAAATTTGTCACTAAGTCGCTAAATAGTCGACAAGTTTCTCGCCAAGGTCGGGGCCATTGGCTAGAATCCAATACGAATCTCTGTAAATATTTATTTCCAACCATGAGACAGACAATGCAGGGAAGTGACATTAGAGGTTTGAACAATGTTTTCAAATATAGCGCTGCTCAAATAAAAGCTCTCAAAAACAGAAATATTATAAGCTAATTCCCTTTTATTTCCAATATACATCAAATCTTTGTCTTTTACTTAGTATAATTTTGAATAAACATTTTATAATTTTAAAATCGACTGTAAGCGTTTAATAAGTTTCAAGAATACTATGATTCTGATACTGCTAAGGTAACAGTTATGTGATTTATAAAGTATTTTATTTAATAATAATCAAATGTTTTCCCTATGAATATTTTATTCGGCTAATTTCCAACAACGAATGCAGTTTCTTCTTTATTTTCGATGTTTAAATGCAGAAATAACATTTTTATTTTAATTACAAAGTGTTAAAAGATTGAGTGACTCTCATTAATCTAACAAAAAATTTCCATGCTGACAATAATTTTTTAGATGGATAAATAAATTTATTTAAAACAATTCAAAATTCTATAAAATTACTCTCCATCAAATAATAAACCAGGCATTAAACATTTAAAGTAGATAAATTGCGTAGGAGCATTTCTTACCAAATTTGACATTCCTTTCGATATCACAGCAAATTTCAAACATCAACACAATCTTTAACCAACCCCTTCCGAAAATATTTTTTTCACCATCCTGTCGACATTGGCAAAATCTCGTTTTCTGGAAAAATTGCACAGCTATTGTTATTTTGACCAAAAAAACTATCAGCGAAATGATAATTTAGAAAATAAAACAGTATGAGAAAAGCAAACGTCTTTCCTCGTGGCTTCCGTAAAGAAATGCCAAAAGGCGCTCTGTGGGTAGAAGGATTTGTAAACTGTCAAGCAAAGATCTTTATCAAATTGGTCGGACTTTCATAATCCTTCGGTACACAGCAGTTGTTCCTCATTAATCAAAACTGATCGTCATCCACGCTTCATTTTTTTAAAAAAAATCTGGAATTGTTCGCATTCCTCTGATGCTCAAAACACCAGCA
>BGPR01015552.1:15620-36433 GCA_013235015.1 Araneus ventricosus
AAAACGATTCATTTTAATCATGAATAGTCACTCGTTGGGAATCGCTAATCCCGAGTGATTCGGGAAAAATCGTAAATTTCTCGTAAATGTTTATTTATTGCCGCTGCGCCGACCGATAAAGCGGTTAGGAATAATTAATAAAACGCGACTCCGGCTTTTCAATTTAATACCTTGTTTCCGGTCGGTTAGTTATTTACTTTCAGATTACTTCGGAAACGATGTTTTGTGATTTTACTCACGTTCCACTAATCCAAACGGCGTACTTTGAAGAGCATGCCTCGATAAAGATTTGGGCCCCAAACTGAATATCAATTGAGGGTAATGAAAAGTGGATGTATTTTTAACCCCAGTAGCGCAAAGATATTGTACAATATTGTACGATATTGCATTACAATATTATACAATATTGTACGATATTGCATTACAATATTCTCAATATTGTATAACATTGTACAATACCATATAATATTATATAATATCGAACATTATTGTACAATATCATATCATATTATATAATATCGAACATTATTGTACAATATCATATCATATTATATAATATCGAACATTATTGTACAATATCATATCATATTATATAATATCGAACATTATTATACAATATCTTATCATATTATATAATATCGAACAATATTGTACAATATCGGGTAACATGTTGCTCTACCTGGGAACTGACCTGCAACATCGGCGTGCTACATTTCGCTCTTATTCAAAGTTTGTTAAACATTTCGGAAGAGCCTAGTCGAAATCATCCGTTGTGTATACTCTAAACAACGATGAAATTGTTCATTAAATTTATCCTAATTTTATTAAGTAAACATTAAAGCACATTTGGGATATGGTAAGCTTGCTAACTGCACAAAGATACTGAACAATATTGTACGATATTGCAATACAATTTTATACAATATGCGCAATATTGTACAATATCATATAGTATTATATAATATCGAACGATATTGTACAATATCGGGCAACATGTTGCTCTACCTGGGAACTGACCTGCGACATCGGCGTGCTACCTTTCGTGCTTATTCAAAGTTTGTTAAACATTTCAGAACAGCCTAGTCGAAGTCATCCATGGTGTATACTCTAAACAACGATGAACTTGTTCATTAAATTTATTCTAATTTCATTAAGTAAGCATTAAAGCACATTTGGGATATGGTAAGCTCGCTAACTGTTATAAATTTCATTTCTTCGATTTTAATTTGCTGTAATATTGTTAGAATGCATTTTAAAACCATTTAGGGAAGGATATTATCCGATTCAAGCATTGCGTAATTTTCTGTTGAAACCATGAAAGCACATTTGGGATATGGTAAGCTTGCTAACAGTTATAAATTTCAATTCTTCGATTTTAATTTGCTGTAATATTGTTAGAATGCATTTTGAAACCATTGAGGAAAGAATGTTATCCATTTCAAACGTTGCTTTATTTTCTGTTAAAACGATGCAAAACATTTTGGTTAAATATATTAAACTCCTTTAAAAGGTGATGAATAACATTAAGAAAGAATGAGGAAGGAATTCATACTTTATATTGTTTATACATATACTGAAATTAATGCATGTATTGCGTCTTACTTAAATTGACACAAAATGACACTTCTCAATAAATTTTCCTAGTTAAATCAAAACTGTATTTGTTGTTGTTGTTTGTTTGTTTGTTTTACTGTTTGAAGCTTGCAACTCCAAAAATGGATGAAATTTTCAGTAGAGATATCGCAAAAAATAAATTTAATTGAAACAATTTTTAAAAACACTCTTTCATTAGCTTACTAAACAACATATATATATATATATATATATATATATTTGTTTTCAATTCTTTTATACTTTTTAATATTGATGTCAATTGTTTCTGAAACTCGCTATCAGGTGGCGTCACTGGTACGGAGTCAAAATTGAGTTTAATTATTGTGTAACTGATAATTAAGTTCTGAAAATATTAAACTAGTTCATTGCCATCGAAAACAGACACGTGTAAAAAATTTGAAACTCTAACTCATTAGGTAGAGAGTGAAAATCGATAACAAAATTCCATCTTTATAGATATGAAACAAGTTAAATAAAAGGATTTTAAAACAGCATTTATTTCGTCACATTGTTATAAAATTAAAAATTCGCGTTGTAGGCTTAACATTCCATGGCAAAGTATACAAATAAGCAGTTGCGAATGAGGCTCGTCACTTCAAATTACAGATGGATAAACAGGACGAACGACCCTACAGGCTCATCGATCTCTCTAAATTTCCAGTCCATCTCACTTTGTGAGAGAACAGCTGAGCCGCGGTTACATTCAATCCCGTACACACGGCGGATCTCCATTAGAGTGATACCTAGCCCTCCCATTCATAAAGCCGAAAGCCCGCCACTAAGCCACCGCAGCCTCTCTTCCGGAAGTATTAAGATAAACCCATTCGTAGTGCACTGCAACTGGTTAAGGGACAATACGAGCATTGTTATGTAGCTACCCAGTATTAGTATTAAAGTTCCTTATATAGCATCTAAGTTCTTACTACAGTACACTCTCTCTACAACGATATACGATGTAACGATAAATCCCTCTACCACAATAAAATTTTGTGGTCCTGGTGAATTTGCATAGAACATAATGTTAATCTCCCCTCAATATAACGGTATTCTGCACAGCAATAAACCCCTGTACAACGAAGTTTTTTTTAAAAAAAAATCTCAACACCATTTTCTTCATCTGTAACAATATTTCATGGAGGATAAGCAAACTGATAATGGCGAAAATTTCAAAAATGGCGATGTTTCAGATGCTGAGGAAGATGGTGCTGCTTTGAGCCTTCAAAAAGTCTTTAACTGAGCTTGAAGAAAAAAGTGGCGAAAGGTTTGGAATTAACGCGGAGGAATCTTTAACAGCTGATGATGATCCTATGTTTTTTGCGGGAATTAGATATAGATAGGAGAAGATATTCTGTCCAAAATCACAGACAAAATGGAAAACGATGATAAAGAGGACGATGATAATGATACAGATCCCATAGCAATCTTCAGGAACCTCTTCAAATCAGTTGAGTCTCTACGGGCATTTTTTTCGAGCCTTTCACCCACAAATGATGATCATTTTCGTGCTTAAGACTCTATGCAAACCTTGTTAGTTGACTTAACAGTTTAAAAAATGAATAAGCAAACGAAAATATTGGATTTTTTTGATAAATAAGTTTTGTGTACACATTACAGCAATCAAATTTTAAGTTTCTTATAGCATAATTATATCGCTTCTCGATATAACAATACATCCCTCTACAACAACATCTTTATTTGGTCCCCACAGTATCATTGTAACGAGGCATTACTGTATATAAAAGAAATTTTGCAGTTATCATTTTTGGAATCTGTATTAGATGCAGCAAAATACGGACGAATTTCCCACCATAGAAAAACGAGTTATCTGAGGAAGAAGAAAGCGAAAATGGTTTCATACACCCCTGGGGGTGCGCATATCATAATTATATCGCCCCTCGATAGAACAATACATCCCTCTATAATAATATCTTTATTTGGTCCCCAAAGTATCGTTGTAACGAAGTATTACAGTATATAAAAGAAATTTTTGCAGTTATCATTTTTGGAATCTGTATTAGATGCAGCGAAAAAACGGACGAATTTCCCACCCTAGAAAAACGAATTATCTGAGGAAGAAGAAAGCGAAAATGGTTTCATCTGGAATAGAGGTTCCCAACTTGTGGTACGCGTACCCCCATACTCCTGGGGGTACACGAATGACTAGTTGGGGGTACGCGAAATCAAAGTTGGTAATGGCGGGAAAAAGAAAACATAGGGAATTAAAAAAAGTAATAGAATTTTGTTTGCCCAAGTAAATACTTACTATTTAATAACTATACAGCTTGAATAGTTGTTTAGTACGGACTGTAATTTTTAGCTATCCTTATTAGTTAATGCAAAAGTATTACAATAGTGATTTCATTAGTTTTGGCGATGAACTACTACTATTGTATAAATGCAATAAAATATGAAATCAAAAATAAGTCAGCAAATGTTCTTAATTCGAGTCATTTGATTCTTAAGCTAACCTATGCTCTCAAGATTATTGATAAAAATAAATAATAGAAAAACAAAAATTAAGTTAAAAAGAAAAAATATATAAAAGAAACAGAAAAGTAAAGAATAATAATAATGATAACAATACACTTTTATGCGCGCTCAACGCAGCATCATCAAGTGATTTCATCATCAAAATTTTCCTAAAATTAACCAACAAAAAACTATAGTATTAAACAACAGAATTCTCAAATAATTAAAACACATAAAAGAAAAATTAGAATGTAAGAAATATAATTAAAATGGAAGAAAAATGGAAAAGAACCAGAATGGCGGACTTCTTCGGAGACCACACGCCATTGTAGTTCTAAACTGGACAAATTTTCTGTAGAAAGGAATGACCGATAGTCAAAATTTATTCCTTTCGGTGGCCTGAATCTGTCCAACAACTGAAATATAGGGTAAAAGGAGAAAAATTAAACTTAACAAATTCCTTTAAAACAAAACCAATTGAGAGACAAACAGAAAATGTAAATATTCACCCTCTTTCAAAACCATAATCAAGAAAAAGAGACGCTCTGAAAAGAACAAAGAAAGCAAACATCTAGAAGCTTGCCCCTAGCTAATTAATTTTAATTTAATTTATGTTAATATTTAATTTAATTTTTTGTTAAATTTTATCAATTGTAACTGTTATAGATAGAAACTTCTTTTCACTGACGGATGGTTGGTGGGAGGATATGACAGTAAGGGTACGCGAAAATATAAAGATTAATCAAGGGGTACGCCAGGGAATAAAGGTGGGGAACCCTTGATCTAGAAGGGAAAACATTACCATTTATTATAGTAAATGTGTTTAGTTGTGATTAGGACAGATATTGCAGTGGATTGGCGGTCATTGCGCATTCGCTCTAAAGGCTTTTTTATAAAAGAAACTTGAGTTGTGTGGTCGCACCGCATGCGTTTCGATATCATGTTAATCTCGCACATCAGAATAAATTATTTTTTGTACTTTCAAAATCAGTGAGTAACTTATTAATAAATTATTATCATTTCAATCATAAAATCACTTATCATTCTTAAAATAACTTATTAATTCAATAAATTAACTTATTAATTCAATAAACTAACTTATTAATTCAATACACCAACTTATTAATTCAATAAACTAACTTATTAATTCAATAAATTAACTTATTAATTCAATAAGTTAACTTATTAATTCAAAAATATAACTTAAAACTTAGAAAAAATAATAAAAAACTAATAACTAATTAAAATAACCTAATAAAATAACTTTATAACTAAAAATCTAAATAATTACTTCAATAATTAATTAAAATAATTTTATAAAATAACTTTAAAAAATAACTTTTAAAAATCTTTAGAAAAATAACTTTTTAATTTAATAAAATATCTTATTCAATTTTAAAAAAATATATTAATAAATTATTATCAATTCAGTCTTAAATTATTGCAAATTTAAGCTTAAATGCAATTGATAACTTAATAATAAATTAGTTTTCTATTCTTAAAAGTATTTAATAACTTTGAGAAACGTATAATAACTTGAGGAAGAGAGATGTAGGCGAAAATAGAGTGTCTATCTAGTAGGTACTTGTGATAAATCTGTTTTTCAAGTAACAGGATATTTTGTGGCTTTACATGTACGCGCACACTATTTCTAAATCTCCACACAAATTGTAAATATTTTTTCTACTTGAATGTATTTTATGTTGCTGTAAATAAATTTGCATCTTCGACGACGTTCTTAACTTTGGTTTGCTCCCTGTTCTAAAAGAATTTTGGTTGCTTCTTTTGATAAATTTGAATAGCCAGCTTGCTCAAAAGTTTCCTCCGTGATAAGCGAGAATTTTTTATTCTTCCAAATTCTGCCGATAAACGATAGCTGACTTTATTAGTTTTCGTAACTGTGTCTCGAAATTTTGATCATTAATCCTTCTCGTGCTCCCAAAACTTTCATTTTTTAGCCAGGAATCACTTTTTTTATTTTCCCATAAACGTTCGATCAATAAAATCTGTATATTTTAATCGACTCAAAATCCATAGCATTTTAATAATTAAATCTTTTTTTGCAGAAAAACCACGTGAGTCAGTAATATCAAAATTTAATAGAGCTTTAAAAAATTATTAATGCAGTCGGACCTCTATTTAACGAATATCTATTTTGCGAATTTCTCCATTTCGCGAACTTTTTCTTGAAACCAAGAACATTTTGCGAATTTCTTCGTAAAATAACCTCCAAATAGAGAAATGCATTCTCTATTGAACAAACTTTTTCTTGTGATCCAATATTTTTTTTCTCCCTATTTCTCAAAATATTTCTAAACATTTCAAACTTATTCTTTCTTCTAACACATTTTATGGTGATCAATGACCTTGAAGCTGGAAATTGTCAAAGCGAAAGTGCTTGAGCATCAAAGAGAAAAATTTAATTCTTCATGAGGTGGATAAAGGCGTGAAAAAAAGTATATTGCTTTAAAATTTGGTATTCCTCCAAACAGCTTATCAACCATAATAAAAAATCGTGATAAGATACAAAATTATGATTCATCGAATTCTTGTTCAAAACGTTTAAAAGCATGTGTCTATGAAGATGTGGATGAGGCAGTTTTGAAGTGGACAGTGTGAAAAATAAAAACAATACAGAGATGAATTGCGATGAAGACGAAGATGATGAAGATGGAAATGATCATGATGCAGAAATCAACAAACCTTCGAATAATGAAATGCTAAAATTCATTAATTTTAATATAACATTATTTTTTAAATTGAAAATACAGTGTATTCCCGGACAATGTTTTGTTTTATTCTTGTTTTTCTTGCAGATTTCTTTTTGATGAGTAAAATATATGAAACAAATAGATATTAATTTACAAAATAAAGGTGTGATTAATTACTTTTTAATAATATTTAGTGTTTATGAATTTAAAATCTGTTTTGTGTAGTTTAAAGTATTTTAAAAGGTGAATCTCTATTTAACGAATTTTCCATATAACGAACTTTTTTTCGGGGTTTAACGACTTCGTTAAATAGAGGTCCGACTGTATTTTAAATCAATGTTAAACTTAAAATTTTTATGCCTGGTATATTTTATATACCTTTTATGCCACTTTACTTGACTCTTGCCATTTCTTCACACATTATATGAATACCTCTTTAGAATGTCAAAACACCATACACACAATTTTTTTAAAAAAAATTAATCATATAGTTTCTGCAATCAACGATTGAACTAAACATGATTCTTTATCATATTCTTATCTTATTTTGATTTAAAAATTTTGAATTTTGACATTAATTAAATGATAATATACTACAGTAAGATCATTCATGCAATTTGGAAACGGTTTTATGATATTAGAATAAATGTGCCGAAATTTTCTGCTGACCTTGTAAGTTTAGAGGAAAAGGATTAAATGCATACTTATTTTAATCAATATATGTATGTAATAATTTAACACTTTCCTAATTTTAAAAACCGCTACTCAAAATTTAATTCATAAAATTATTTCTACTTAAGCTCTAACACACAATTAACTGTCACTTTAACTGGCTGAAATCCAGTTTCAACCGCTCTAACGATCGGGAATTCCCCTCTTTTCCAATACTACTTAATCTCGCTGCGATGGTGCAACTTCCTCTTTCTAAAACCATGTAACCTTCCTATCAGACGCCCGCTTCGGCGTGGCTTGTTTCTTCGTAGCCGGTGAACGTCTATATTTTTAATCATGGCTTGATATTATTCTTCGTCGCCGGGGACTGCGCTTTACGTCTATATTTTTAATCATGGCTTGATATTATTCTTCGTCGCCGGGGACTGCGCTTTACGTCTATATTTTTAATCATGGCTTGATATTAGTCTAAATTCTACCCTAATCAGCTGAAACTTATGAATCAAATAAAGAAACTGTTCATCTTTCGTCAACGACTGCTGTCTTCTTTGGAATCACAGAAACAATGATGTTATATGTATATAAGTAATGACTTCGAAATTTTCCCATCTTTAGAATAAATCTTCATTTCCTCATCTTTAAAATAAATCCTTTTTAACGACAGTTAATTTTTAATTACGAACGAATTACTTCTACTTCAATCCTATAATAAAAGCACTCCTACTTTAACTAGACTCGCAAGAGTCGCACTATTTCTCGGGCCTCAACTTCGGTACTTTTCCCTTTTCGGTGTTATAAAAACTCGCAGTGTCTGTGTAACTTTCTTTTTGTAATCATGTAACGCAGTAAGCAACTCCAGCCGTTATAGGCGTAATTTTTTACTCCTGGCCATGGCTTTAACTCTCTGGACCCGGCTAGAGTGAGAATTCCAGTACCTCAAAAAACTGAAGTAAGTTTTCGTTCACGAAAACAGAATGAAATCCTTCCTTTCTTTACAGAAATTCCAGGAGGACGACACCCAAGTTTGGGCGATCAATTGTCAACAAAGAAATGAACCACTTTTCTCCCGTAAAATTCACTCAGGCACCCGAAACCGCCTGAGTCCGGCTTCTGTCGAATGGGACGGTTTGAGGCGGATTAGGGCTCAAAGGGTTAATGTTGTCATAATCTTTTAAAAGTTCAATTTATTATTGAGTACTCTATAACTAATTTAATTGTGCTCATTTTCGAAATGCAATAAATTGTTTTGGACTTTAACGACTGCAATCTTCTTCAATTGCCTCTACACTTCACTTAGAGGAATAACATTATATATATCAGGGATGAGGAACCTGAGGACATAACCCTTTGCGGTGCAAGGCGTTAAATTTTTTGAAATGTGATGAAAAAACACCATGAATGGGTTTAGTTTACTGTCTAGACATAGAATCTACAAAAAAATTTTTAAAAAACTTACTTCATTCCGAGGGGGGTCGTCCCCCTTTTGGGTCACCCCCTCATATGAAAACCCCCTTAGATACAGCCACCTTGATGCACTCAAAAAATATTATTGAATCTTACAGAAAATCATAAATTAAAACTTTAAGAATATTGGAGGAAGATTTTCGAGTTAATTTGCTAAAATTGTAAGCGTCCAGAACTGAAAAAATTTCTTGTCTCTGAGTTATGGAATTTTCCCAAACTTTATCTCTAATAATTCCTATTCCGAAACGAAATTTCATAAGGCTGCTATATACATTCTAAAGGGAGTACTATTAGCTCTATCCTAAACCAATTATTAGACATTTATAGTTGAATTTAACGGTTGAGAAGCGAGTGAAATTAGGTGTGCCATCAGCTGGCACACTGCGGTGCATGTGGCCTTCTTGTCTTTCTTATGCGGCCTTACTAGCTATTTACAATTTGCATTGAAATATATAATTGTCTGCAATATAATAATAAGTACAGAACAATAAGCCTTAAGATTCTGCTCGTTAGGCCTTTTGCCAAACTGCCGAAATTTAATGAAGTCCGCACCCTTTAAAGGTTCCCCACCCTTGCTATATATATTCTTATCAATTCAAAATATAGACAGAATCAAATAAAATCCAATTAACAATTAAAACAAATTTTAAAAATATATTAAGAATTACAATGTTAATTATTACAATGTTTTATTAGCGCGCAATATGCTGCTGCATACAAAAAAAGGAAGACAAAAAACATTCTCAATAAGTAAAAAGACAGAGAAATTCAATCCTAAAAAACTGAAGCAAACGAACAAGGAATCCATTCAACCTACTTTCTCAAGGGTTACAGGCTTTTCGAAATGGATTCAAAAAACTTGGGAATTTTTTTCTGTTAGAATCTTGACTTTCGTCAAGCAAAGTTTCGCGTAACCCGAAAAATCCCAAGTGAAGACGAAATATACAAGGAATAATCACAAAAGTATTTTTAAACAAACAAACACGATAACGCCAATAAGATTAATTTAAAAAACAATTTAAAGAAAATTACTATCCATCGGGCACAGAATGCCGTCATAAAAACACAACAATAATTAAAGGAAAAGATCTTGACTCACCCTATTCATTTTTTATTCTTTATATTTTCTTATCAATTCATACGTTATTATACACACGCAATGCTAATTTTTGTTTAACCCTTTGAGGACGACTGTCACACGTTGCGCCAGCTGCTCGTAGAGTTAAGCGAGCCACCGTCTTCAAAGGTTAATGCTATTTCTACTTTATTTGTTTAAATTCAAAGCCCAAGTAGAGCAAAGAATCAAAACTAGGATAAAACTTTCCAGTTGTTGAAAGAAAATATAGTTTCAAAAAGAAAATACATAGTTTGTACAAGACACAATATTTCAAATTTTTATCAGACCGTGAAGAATCGGACCTTCTTTTACGCGTTTGTTGATACTTGATTTGAAAGTAACTTCAATCTAGAAGGGTTATCTTCCGGCTATGAATCTTTGCAACCCCTTCCCTCCTTTCCCTTCTTTTCGCCCGGGATGACATTCGAACAAGAAAAAGCCGAGTCCATCGAACGTCTGTCTCGATCGAAGGGAGGAGGATTAAATATCCTTTTATTAGAGACGGGTTTGTGTCGGAGATTCCTGATAGATAGCCACCTTATTACCCGAGGAACTTATTTCTCCCAGAAAGATTTCTTTATAACTATTTGTATAAACCTCTCCGGGATTGATAAAGTCGCTAAATCAAAAAGAGGAATTCTGGTGTCCCATCTCAGTATAAATCAGTATTAGATAAGGTTGAACCAACGCATATATAGTTTGATTGGTTAAAAAAGAATCGTCAGTGAATTCGACCGATATTATTCTTGGACTTCTGGCATTGAACACATCATTTCAGACTACATTCATAATGAACAGTCTTGAGTAATTTTAACCCAATTTTCACTGATAGTTTTAAGGACAATATTTTTAAACTGCTAAAACAATTAATAGGAAACATATTTTTAAACGGCTTTTATTGAGCTTATGAAAAGAATCCCGGTTTGTACAGGGAGCCGACTAACACATTTGGAAGTTAGATATTGCGCTGACGCATAAGTTTGGTCATTTCTTAAGAACAAAACAACAGTCACAGTGAGCCGTTGGAGCGTTGAACATCGAGTTTTCTGTGCTCGTATTCGTTACGAATTGCCTTGCTAATGCCGTTCGATGTATTTTTTTAAGGTTTAAGTCTGAAAATCTTGTTGGCCAAATTATACGGAGAATATTCTCACATACCAGAAGTTCGTCACGCAAATGAGCGGTACAAGCGTTGAAGTCTATTAAAATGATATCAAGCCTAATTATATCCTGAAAGGAAGACAAAAATAGGACTTCAAAACCTCATCTTTGTACCCCATTGCAATCAAAGCTTTCTGCGAAAACCATAGAATTTTGTGGTCCTATGAAATACGATGCCTGCCCATATCAACAAACCCCCGCTGCTGTAGTGGCCTTTTTCTCGGATGATGGAGGACAAATAACAGATCCTTGGTGCTTTACAGATGAACGTACGTCAAGAAACAGAGGTCGGGCTAAAGCAGAACCCATAGCTAAAAGAAACAGAATGATCTTCACTGATCCCTGGTCCAAAGTCGACGTTCTCTGAACCGTGGTAAAAAGTGAACGGGACACAACCAGCATATTTTTCAGCAAATACTCCTCTGTATTCCTAGAAACAGTAACCCTTGAATCTTAATTCATGTGGCCTCACGAAAGTAACGTCACAGTTGAGAAGCTTTTGAACGCTTCTGGTGCTTCGCTGTAGTGGTATAACATCAATTTTCATTTGCCATCATGGTTTTGGGACGATTTTGTCAAGGATTCGACATCTATAGATCCTGTATCCGTAAATTGTTTCTATAAATTAGACACGACTATGTCATTCGACGACATACAAATCTCTTGAAATTACCACTTTATACTGCCTTGTTACCAGTCACCCAGCAGTTATCTACCTCATACCAGATCGAAACATTGCTGCCTACTCATTTCAACTGTCTGTTTGTGAACATCACCAAATCCCTAGGAATTCGCCCAGGTATGCTAGCGAGCGAAGCTTGGGAATCGTAGCATGAACGTAAGAAACCTACTTCTATATAAATGTACCTCTTACACACACGAGAAAAGCGATGTGCGACACTAAAGGTTTGTTTGGAAACATTTGGGTTACCTTTCATTCAAAAAATTTCGATAAATTCTGTAAAATATATAAATGTTTATTTTTGAAAGCAGTACATTTTAAAGAAAAACTCGGAAGAGTTTTTACGTATATTCCTCCTGCACCAGCATTTTGAATTCACTTCCTGGTGATCCTTCAAATGCATATTAAGTGATTGCTCAATAGCAGATAAGCAAGTATAAATACTTTCCAGTAAAAGTTTTGAAAAACTAGAAGAGCAACGAACTCTCCTAAATTTCATAAACTTCAATCACGCAAACCAAACGATTTTTCCCGAAAATTCTGGAATCACAAATTATGAAAGCTGGGTGAACGAACTCTGAGAAACAATCTTCGTCAAACACTCCATCGTGGATAAATCCGAACTTCAAGAAAGAGTTGCTTTGAGCAAACAAATCTTGAATATGATACCCTGGTCTTCAGTCTCGGTTACGGCTAAAACCGCCACGATTCATTATTATTAATAACTCACTCGTGACAGTTTTTATTAAATGATTGGTTGGTTGGCGGACACATGATCTGATGAAAGCGGAAATTGATAGTTGGAGCGCCTCCATCTTTGAATACCTAATGAGCTGTAACGCCAGAGGCCCTTTTGGAGATCCACTCCCCCCTGGTGCAGAGGGGATAGGGTTTGTCTTTCGGGGTTTAGTGTACCTTCGTCTCGCTCCCCTAGAGTAAACAGCTCCGTTAGAGGAAGCCTAATTGAATCTAACGAATCCACTGACTTTGACTGATGGATGTTGGAGCGAATCTGAGCTCTGGACAGATATTAAACGGGGCTGAATTTAGGGTAATCACGACGGTTATCTCTGGAAGAAAGTTTTTTTAATAAATTCTTTCAAATAAAAAGGTATCATTTATAAATGCTGTTGGGAAAAATTAGTTTTGGATATGCGCAAAAATAAGTTTAAAGATTTCTGTCTCATCAAGAATCAACTAGGATAGTTTGGTAGGGTGTCAGTATTTTTACTAAAAAGTTTGAAAAATATTTGCAGACCGTAGTTTTTGTTGGAAATTCAAATGAAATTGTTCAGTCACTGAATGAAACGTATCTCATTGGTTAATTTCATGACGTAGCCGAAGTTACGGCACTAGTCGAAGTTGATTGGTTGTTACAATCTATATGTATTTTGTTAACTTGTGTATTTAGTACATGCAGTCGAATGAATGGCTGTCCGTGAGTGTGTAAGCTGCAAGAAAGCAGCATGTTTCTTTTAAGTGACTGTATTAAAGCTATTTTTTATTTTAAACTAACTGCCTGGTATCTGCGTTAACTCTGCAACATTATACACTCACGACATGCCAACAGTTTTTCGCAGCTACCTATTGGTATTTTATGGTATTTATTGGTATTTTACTCAATGCCTGGTTTATTAATATTTTATTCGCATCTTACTTGAATCAAATTTTTATCTCTATTTCATTCATACGCTTTTCATTTATCATGTGAATGCATCATTATTTATACGTAATAGGACATTCTAAAGGAATTACTGATATTGATTTTGACTAAGCACATTATATTTTTATTATGTGTGTCCAATTAAGAGAACGCACCGCGCATTCGCTACTCTCTCCCAAATTTTCTTTTCACTAAACGTTTCCTCCATCTGGTCATTAAAGGATCGACGAAAGATTACTATTACCTCAAATTTTGCCATTTTCAGAGTTAAAGACTTAGACGTTTCTGATTATTTCTTAATTGCTTAACCTTACATCGAGTATCATAATAAATAATAAGACTTATACTAACTAATTTAAATTGCATACATCTGAAGAAAATCATTCGTACATTCCCCATTAACGTATGCAAAAATTTGCATCACTAGTAAAATTAGCCAAAGTAAGGAAGAGTCGATGCATGTGAGAAGGAGAATAAAGATCCAGAACTTACTGTGTCAGTAAATTTATTTTGTTAATGAATACATCGAAGGATAAATGCATCTACAATTACTTACGGATCAACAGAAACAAAACGTGGCAGTGCCTCTTGAGCACAAACTTCCTATTTTTTTTCGCAGACTCTTAGTTTGTGTCCGCCTTCGTAGACATTTAAAGCATTTATATTTCTATTGCAGCTTAAGACGGTAATAATAAACTTTTGTTTGTTGTATACTTTTCTTAAGACAATGAAAAATATTTTGAAACAGCGTTAGTGACGCAATAAGTAATTATAACTTTATAGAAAGTTAGGATTAAATTCAATATAATTAATAGCTTTTACTACATCTGCTAGAATAGATTTGTTCATTCAGAAATTTGTAGAACAAAGAGCAGAAAAACTTATAAAATGTGAACAAGAAATTAATAAAGACAAAATGTCACTTCAAAATAATAAACTGTAACCTTTATATTGTAGAAATATAAATTAAAAGGTAAAAAAAAATATAAATAAGAAACAGAAGATTTAAACAAATAACGATGATAATACATCTTTTTGCGTGCTCATCGCAACAGCATCAACCCAAGTAGCACAGCATGTTGTCCGATATTGTACAATATTGTTCTATATTATAAAATATTATATGATATTTTACAATATGGCGAATATTGTTCAATATCGTACAATATTATACAATATCGTTGTGCTACTAGGGAAGTGATTGTATCAACAAAAAAATTACAACAATTAATATTTAAAAACATAAAATAGAATTTAGAATATAAAAGAGATTATTCAAAATGAAAGGAATGGAAAAAAAACCAAATGACCAACTTTATCGAAGACCACTGGCCATAAGAGTTCTAAAATGGACAAAATTTTCTTTCAAGGGTAAGATTATATATCAAAAGTATACCCTTTGTGGCCTGAATTTTGTCCAACCGCAAAACGAGAAACATTTTGAAAAATCAAGAGGCAAAAATCCTAAATGAAATCCAAAAGAAACTGGAGTTTGTAAATTAATTCACCTTCTCTGCCGAAATTATGATGTAAACAGGAGACGCCAGACGCGAAATGACAATGAGAATAAAAAGTACTGGAAGCTAGCAGCTAGCTCCATCTATGAAGAAAAATTCCAACCAATTAATCAGAAGGAAAAAAAGCTAATACTTAAGACAGTTATGCCAAATAAAATTAAATTAAGCGATTAATAAAGAAATATTAAAAACTTTTTAAATTATATTGTTCATTCATATTTCAATTTATATTGTAGCCTACCGGAATCACATTCCATCCTATTAATCTTTGTATTCTGCATGGAAAAATTTAAAATTTAAATCTTGTAAGAAATTGAGAACAAACCTGCTTTTAACGCATATAATCCCAAGAGTAAAACAAATGTTGATAATGAAGACGACACAAATTTTAATAAAAATTTATTATCTGCAATAATAAAATTATAATACATTTTGCGTTATCTCTGCAGCAATAGTTTCAAATCAACAATAAAAATATGGACGGAATTTCCAAGCCAGAAAATAAATAACAACGGGAGTTGATTCTCATTTAAATATTTATCAACTCTTTTTTTTCCGTAACAGGATAAAGCAGAATTTATTATTCCTGCTTCCAGAAAAGTGCCATTTTCTAATCTTAACTCGGAGGCGTTAAAAGTAAATAAATAACTAGCTCTTTTTGTTTAGTGTTTTAATTTCAGAATATTTAAAATCTAAGGAAATAAGTAAAAGGAAAAATAATATTATCTATTTCTTAGAAAAAAAGCCCTTAATTTAAGAGTCAGTTCTGGAAATTAGAAGCTCTCGTATGTTTCGCTACATTTATTGCGTGTGTATGGCTCATAAATGCCTGGGCTTGATTAAACCAGATGAGTAATAGTTTTGGTTATAAAAATGCATTTATTACTGTTTTTCAGTGCATTAGTGAAATGAATGAGAAGGCGTTACAGTACGATTTAAATTGATTATTTTCGTCTTCGCACTCATTTCCACCTAATGGAATCATATTTAACCATCATAAAACGGATGGGCTATCCTATGATATCTTGTGGGTCTAGACATTAGTGTCACTCGATAAAATGTTTTGAAAATAATGAAATAATTTTTCAGAGTAAATGTAATTATTAAATTATGCTTCGTTCAGTTACGTGCATTCTCTTTGAAGTCTGGCTGGAGAGCTGCAGCAACTTTTTTTTATCCGATTAGGGGTGGTAAAAGACAGATGAATAAGTGAGGAAGGCGGCTGTAATTTTAATCCTTTCATTGTTAGGAAGACTGAATCGAAGCGGAAGGGAAGAGCTGCATCTCGAGGAATTAGTAACATGGAGGGAATTCATCTTGAATTCCCCTGGTTTCACTCCTGTGCCTTCAGCCATTACAATTGTGAGACAGTGGATGAATGGGAATTCCCTGGGCAAGGTTTGTTATATTTGATTCCCTGGACCAGGGGTGTCAGGCCATGCAGTCCACCAGCTGAAAACTACCGCCTTTTTTTGCATCAGTGAGGGTGGTAAAAGGAGCAGATGTCTGGGGTGAGGAGGCGTGTATTTTAAATCTAACTCGTGGTGAGAGGAGCTTCTGAATCCTTGAAAGGAGAGAAACTGCATCTCAAGAGGTAAAGCAACATGGAGAATTAAATGGCAGATTCCCTGGGACTGAACACGCTCCTGGTAGCGGCCTAAAGCCGGCTACAATTTGCTGAACCAAATTTGGATGGGCTGGGAATTCCCTGGGCAGAGGTTTTGGACAATGTTTGATTCCCTGGACCCAAGGGGTGTGTTAAGAATGGCTTTAGAGGTCTAGCTGGAAAGCTACCGCCTTTATCAGGCTAGAGGGTGGTAAAACAGATGTCGATCTAAAATTAGAGGAAGGCATTATTTTAAATCCTTTCCCACATTCGTGAAAGACTTCTAGATCAGAAGGAGAAACTACATCTCAAGTAAATGCTTGGAAAATTCATCACCCAGATTCCCTGGACTGAACACCGCTCCTGTTGCCTTCCAGCCAGCTACAATTGCACAGACCAATTTGGATGCATTCCCTGGGCAAGAGTTTTGAACGTATTTGATTTACAAGGCCCCAAAGACCTTCCAGGCAAGAATGGCTTTGAGTGGCTGGGAGAGGCTGCCACTTTTTTTTATCAGTAGGGGGTGGGTAAAAGAGACAGATGGTCTGGGGTGAGGGAGGCGTGTGGCTGAAATCACTTTCTGTTAGTGGGAAGACTTCCTGGATCAGCGGAAGGAAGGAGCACTACGTCTCAGTGTGCATGGGAGGAATTCATCTTGATTTCTCAGGTTGTTTCCTGCATTCAACCGACCCACAATTGCTCTGGGACAATTGGATGGTAGAACTACAGGCGGAAGTTTTGAATGTTTGATTCCCTGGACAAGGGTGTCAGGTAAGAGATGAGCTTTGAGAGATCACAGCTGGAATTATCAGCCATCAAGGTGTCTTCTAATTGCAGTCACAACTTATTCAGTATGAAAGGAACCCCAAATGGATTTTACAATCTTCCTCAACAACTGGTGTATTGCAAATCTAAATTTGTACTGTGGGAGGGAAGTGGGCGACCCTCTGCACTTTGCCACTAGCGCGTTGTGCTCTGCTTTTCCATGGCAAGGCAAGTGATCATCTCATTGAACATTGGTGAAAAGGCACTCTCCAGCGACATCCAAAGATCCAAAATCATCCAGCTGGTAGCTTTTCCTTGTCATGCAGGTCTTATTTGACCTCAGATTGAGCGAGTAGAATTTCAGATGACTGACTCCAGGACATATTAGATCTTCTCCCCAGTAACAAGACCACTCCAATGGCGTTGGTTTGCAATGTTTTATTCTCTTTTTGAATTCTTTCAACTTCAAATGTATCGTTATTTTATGGTTGCTTGGTATTTGAATGCATCTCCTTTGGTGATTCTACACTGGGTTATTGTTTTATGTATTTTAATTTGTTTTCATATATTTTTGTTTTATTATTCTTCATCTCTTTCTATATTCACTTTCGGTTATTATTTTATGTATTTAGAGACTGGTTTATGTATTTTTTTTTTATTATTCTATGTATTATTACTATTATTATTTATATATTGATATTCTAAATGTCTATTATATTAGTATTCTATGTATTATTATTTTATGTTTTTTTTTTATAAAGTTTCTACACGCATACCCATCAAGCCTGAAACCGGAGATTTTTATCTCTGGGTCAGGGGGTGTCTCAGTGAAAGTGTCATTTAAAATGACTGTCTTATTGCCTTTCAAACCATTTGTGCTGGTGTTTATGTTCATACATTTGAGTGCAGCAGATTTTTACCAATTCTCTGCGATTTACTGAACTGCTGAGCAGGTCTTTGGTCAATCGATGTCTTTTTATTTAATGTTTTTTATTATCAATAGCATCTAACCCAAACTTTGAAGGTACAATTAAATTACTGTGTAGTATCTTCAAAACTGTATCAGTTATTTTACTCAAAAATTTAATTTTCATCATTTTCATTGTCAAATAACTTTCAAAACAAACATGACATAAATTATTAGGTTCAGTTTAAAATTTCATTTTATACAGAAATGTTTAATGTATTCAACAAAATATTTTTTTTTTAATGTCCTTTAGTTCTTTCTGTTTTCGTCTCTTCATTGGAACTCAGATTCATTGCTTTGTAAAAACTAAGGGTAAGAGAAACTGTAATTTTAGAAAGAGTAAAATCAATGGTACAACTAACGCTTTTCCACCACTACATTCAAACATTCTTCAAATAAAATCATCCAAATCAGATGGCAATAAAGTAGCTGTATAAACAGATTCATAGTTTTGATATTTTTTTATATGCAAAACGTTCATAACTTTTATAGCAAAATATTTTTGCTGTTCGGATATCACTATAGACACAAATAAAATGAAAAAAATATAATTTTATTCCTTCTTTATTTTTCCATTAGTAAATTAGCACCTACTAGGTGATAGATCTACAGGGATGGTTTACAAATTTATCACATTTTCCCTTGAAACAGAACTATGCTTTTAGCCAGGAATTAATTCTAATGAATACTTTTGGGTGTTCAGGAGTTTTCTCAATGCAGAAGTATACAAAAGATATTATGATGATCAAAAAAATTCAGATCTGGTTTGGTGACGATCCGTTACCGAACCTCCAAGTTGGAATCATGTCTCTGTCCCAACGGTATGTGGGCAAATGCTTTCAAAACAGCATTGAGCTACTGGGATGAAATTTACGTTGCCATAGATATATTATTTTATGTTTGCGTTTCTCTCAGGTGCGTAAAATCAAATCCACGAGTGCAATAAATAAGGTAGTTCATTTAAAGCGCGATAGCTCGCAAAAAACTAAATAACTTCGATGGATAAATTTGGTACAGTTTTGCATCTCATCAAGGGCTAGTTTCGTATATAAAATTTTGGGCCAAATCCGTTCAAAAAAAGACAGACTGTTTGCCGGTCTGACATAATCACATGTACTTGTTAACACGATGAATTTCTTATGTAAACCCAAATAAAATGAAAGCTTTGATATGGTATTTCTTATCTTAATTGCAGGTCAAATTTGCCCCCATTTTCACTTTCAATTTGATTTGAAAAAAAAGTTGTTCAGATATATTAGTACTTTTCTCATCCATCACACACAATGGCCACCAGGGTCATTATTTGTAATAAACTTCGTCTTTTTTTCTCATCCCCACAATGACGCAAAGGCCGTGTGCGTATTAAGGTTAAGCTTCAGGTTTCACCACTCCCATACTATATCAGAAGCTCTCAGCTGGCGTTGGCGTAGAGCAGATTCTGATGAGAAAGAGTTGAGAGGAGGCCATTCCCAGCTGGTTTGATGAAACAGCTCAAAGGATGATGACATTTAAAATAACGGTTTCTAATTACTCATTTTCTGCCTGGTGGATACAGATTGGACTTATGGAGATGAGCACAATCTCTGCTGTAATATCACTACCATGCAGTGTTAGTAGAACCATGAGTAGCCTCCGAAAAACTTTCTCCTTGCCCGGCTAACATGGGTGGGAAAAATTTTCAGCGCGCTCCAGAAATGCGTATTCCCGAAAGTGGGGAAAGCGCATACTTACAGCACGTTATCACCGTTTTTTGCATCTCTTATAATGAAAAAAAATCAATTATGTAATTTTCTTGCTTGCGCAGCGATTTAAGCGAAAATTGGAATCGTCTCAATTGGGTTTCGAGACTTCCCTTTATTTCCTTTATCTGAAGCAGACTCTTTTTAGTTGATATCATCGCTGGCTTGGTATGCGGTGCGACAGACAGTCAACTACCTTTGACGGATTTGGCCCCAAAATTTGATGGATTTTCTTCTGATAAAACTGTGTACTAAATTTTATCATCAGATTCCTTCAGAACATTTGAATTATGATGACTGGAATACGGACAGTTTCCCGAGGCAAGTTTATTAAAGGCCCGATAAAGCCTACAAAATTATGTGTAAAGTCACTAAACTTCATCAACTCTAATAGACAGTTTTAGAGTTATCGTGTTCACGAACACTCCATTCCAAATTGTTGTGTTTTCGGGTCTAAAACGTGGAGATTTAATCAAAATCTCGAGTTCAGATTTTTTTGAACAATTACAATAACTTTACTCTTTATACTGTGCTGCAGAAAGTAAAATAGACTGGTTTGATTTCACTTTATGTTGAACCACTCAAGTTTTACTAGTTTCTGTAAACATTAGCAAGAAAAAAATAACATTTGCCCCAAAATTATTTACCAATAATAAGGTATTACAT